>BGPR01024147.1:0-23543 GCA_013235015.1 Araneus ventricosus | reverse complement strand
GCGCACTTTTAAAACAGATAAGGGGTCTTCGAACAATCGCTTTTCGAATCGCTTTACAAGGGAGACCGAACCACTCAGAGGGCTAATGACATTTTTAGTAATATTTAAATATTCTATTACATTAATCATTAGTTAATGACGTTAATTAATTAATAAATAACATCTTTTTATTCATTTTTATTAATTAATTAATTATTATTTTTGGATTATTCACTAATTAATCATAATTAGCCATCATCATTAATTTTTGATTATTTATTAATTATTAATGACATTTTTATGTTTCATTTGTTTATTCCTGTTAATTCTTTTTATTGAAACATAAATTTTTACTGTGCAACTTATAGGAAACTGGATTAAAGGATAAGAAGTAAAATTTAATGATTATTTTTAAACATTTTGCTATTCCAGAAAAAAAATGAATTGAATGTTTTTCAAACTTGCAAATCTTTTCGTGGAAAATCGCTAATTGTATTACCGCGTAGAGATGTACACGTTACACATTACGCGTACATTTTATGGTATAATGAAGCATTGTTAGAATATTTTAGTGGGAGAAAGTATATTTTAGTGATATTTAGAAGAAATATCACTGGCTCTGACTTGTTTGTAAACAAGCAGTACTGCGCAGCAGCTCTGCGACGTCGATTCTTTTACTCTGGTTAGAACCTGCTCAGTACTGGAGTTGCTAGAGCAAGCAGGGGCGGCCCGAGGCCAGGGCAAACCTGGCGACTGCCCGTGGCGCCAAAATCCGGAATGGCGCCAAAGCGGGAGTGTGAAGAAAAAAATGGTATAATAAACTTGAGAAATAAAATCATATATTTTTAAAAAATATTAATTTAATATATTATTTTTGCTTTCTCTTCAATGACCTCCATATAATCTTAACCCTCTGAGTGTTTCACACGAATTTCTACGTCGACCTTGGACTACCCCATAAGCGGCAAACACGCATTTCAACGTGTGGTCAGAGACACGCCGAAAGCGGTCAGCCCGGATATTTACGTCTCTTGTGAACTGTCTCTAAAGTGCGAGAAACGTATTTTTCCGAATTTCTTCCCCCTTCCTTGGTTTGACATTTTGATTGATTAGCTGGGTAGGGTAGCGGTCGACACAATGAGTGCTGATAAGAATGTACTTACTGCAAATTAGAGATACCACAGGATCCAAGACCCCACACCCCCTTTGGTTTGAGGCATTTTAATGCTATCTGCATTGAGGGCTTCTTTCAGAAAGAAGGTCCGGTTTGGATATTTTTTTCTAGTTGTGTGTGTCCGAATTTGGATTCTGTATTAGTTCGGTTTAATATTTGTCAGACTGGATTGAAATTGTATTATGTTTCAAGAGTTTTCCCTGTAATACACTTATGTTATATAAGATTTTATTTCAATGCATCAATGTTTTAATCGAATTGTTAAGTAAAATAGATTTTGTGGTCCAATCTCTTTCAATACCCCATTCAAGCATAGAAAAATTTGAGAAGCCGGGGGTGATAACAAAAGAGGGGGTTGTTTATTTCGTTATATAGCATTGAATTGAAAAAAAATAACTTTAAGGTTTAGGTGTGATTTTTTAAAACTATAACAGTTTTTTTTCTAGATTAGTTTTCTATATTACACTACTTAGAATTTCTTTTAAATTCATCAAAATGAAAAAAATTCCTAAAAATAACGATTATTTTTTCAAATAATTATTATTCAATTTATTTTTTGTTCACTTTGAACAAACATTGAAACAAATGCTAAAGAAAAGGGATGAAAATTTTATTTTTTATGTTTTAAAATATTGTATTTTTGTTAGAAAAAATTTTGGTTTACATATAAACGTAAAGAATGAAATCAACTAAATTTAATGTTTGAGTGATCTTATCAGACTTTTAGTTATCTTATTAAGAGTCTGATAACATCTGCAGTTTAAGTTTATTTCAATAGTCAGTGAAAATGTTTATTTCTTCCTTAAAATGTAAGAACACAAAACCATTTCTAAGAAAATATCAATGCTTACTTCAATGATACTGTATTTATGCATTAGTTCTTTCAGCGTTATAGTTTTGCTGATATGCATTCTTCAATAAGTGATCAAATCTAAATGCCTGAATTGCATTGCTTTTGGTAACTCTTATGCCAATTGCGAGCAGAATTTTAATAAATGCTATGAGTCAAGAATCCACTAATATGTGTTACAAACCTCTGATGCATCCCGACACGTTATTAACGAGTTTGAAGACAGGTCTTCTAATAATAATAGTAGTCTCAGGCATTGAATTATTTCCAAACTCCACCGCCACATGCTAGACAATGTGTTTTATCACAATATCTTGTGTGTGTGCTGTAATTTGTAAAGTATAATTTTTTTAAATAAAATTCAGATTTATATACACGTTTTTATTTTCATTCTAAACTTTAATGGATAATAATGAGACTCTTATCTATTTTCCAAGCTGTATGATATATTTGAATTAGATCTATAATTTTATTTTTTAAGAAAAACAGTAAAGTGTCAGTTTTATGTTAGTTAAATTTCCTTTATATTTAGTATGAAAAGACACAAAAATGTTTTTGAATATCACACCGATAACGTCCAAGACATTTATAAATTGTGAAAAGGCACCTGATTAATTTCGAATAGGTGTTAAATTTTTCTCCTTATTCTTTGATTTTGCGAAGTTTGCAAAAAATTGTCTGTAGAAAAAGAATTCAATAATATTTTACTTCGTAGCTAGCTCATTTTCGTAAAATTGATAGGAAAAAAAAGTTTGATCGTTTTTACATTCTAGTAAACGAAGTATAAAAGAGAAAGAATTATAATCGTTGATCGTAAATTTCAACACGAAAATTTGACGAATCTCCAGTTTTTAGACCTCCCCGATTCCGAAAAACACAATTTGGAATTATGTTTGTGAACACAATAACTCAACAACGGTTAGAGCTAGAAAGAAGGAATCTGGTATATGGACTTAATACAAAATTAGTATATTTCTATCAATTTTTGGATAAAGTCCGTCCACGGAAAATTTGTCTGTTAGGGTTCATATGAACACGATAATTCCAGAACTTAAATAGCTAGATAGATAAAATTTGGTACACAGTTTCAAAAATTAGGAATGTAGGCCCGTATTAAATTTTGGACGAAATCCCTTGAAACGTTGACTGTCGGTCGGTTTCTGCAATCGCATGCTTGTGAACACTATAATTCGCAAACGCAACGACTTGGATAAATGAAATTTGGTATGTGGTCTTTTAACCTTAATTGCCCAATTTTTGTTTCGATCGGGTAAAAAAACTCTAATGCCCCTGAAACTCAATATGCCCTTACTTTTCGATAAAAAAATTATAAATAAAGAATTAAATTTAATTTTGAAAAATCTGCGACTGGATGCTCTACCTCGATTATAGTATCAAAGTTTCAAATTTCAGGTGAATTAAATTTCCGTTTATTATAATAGAAGATAATCTCTTGCATACTAAATAAAGGTTATATGAATAAGCTATTTCTTCCGACATTTAGTGCATTGGTTTTTTAAATGTAATCTTTAGTTTGAGGATTATTAACTCGCCCTCTTAAAAAGAATATATAACAAGTTTCAGTACAAAAGGCTTGAAGTATATTGTTTTATTTAAAACATTATTGAGGGGTTAAGAAAGTTATTTATAATCCTTCATATGTATTAATTATTACTGGCTATTTTGGAATATAGATTATTATGTGACTAACGGATTACGCCAGTTAAGCTCCGTTTCTATTTGTGATCGGCTCTAAATTTTTTACTTTTTGCCGAATACTAAATCAAGAAACAATATGAAAAGTTTTATAGTGCCATCAGAGATTAGTAAAATATATATAAATGGCATTGTAGTTTTTTAATAATAATTTAATAATAACAAATAATTTTTACATTCGTAGACTAATATGCTGACGTGTAGACTGAAATTAAATTGAAGTCAAGAATATAAAAAAGACAACTAATAATATGAAGTACAGCCAATATCTAAAATACAACTATTAATAAACATCAAATAAATTGAAGTCACAGACATCTAAAGAATATCAACTTTCATGCAACTTCAATGATGTTCATATTTTTAGAAACTCACGATATGAAAAATAAGTAATATTGCCTTCAATTTTTTGGCCCAACGGTCTGGCATTTGTCTAGTCTAACGGTGTTTATTTTTGTCATGGACACGGGCAATATGCAGAATGAGGGCTCTCGAAGATATGAAGTGTAATTTTTTCACACGACAGGTGGGATCTCCGAAAGCAGTAACACCTAGTTTGAATAGGTTCCAAGCTGAATAGAACGGATTCTTGCGGTTAGTCTGCCCCTCCAAGGGGGTTGCTGACTGTCCACAGTTCAGAGGGGGGAAGAGACTTGATCTGCTGCGCTTTTGGGAAAATCTTCTGTTGGGAGGAAGACACTTTTAAAATAGATAAAGGTTCTGCAGCCGCTCGCTTTTCGAATCGCTTTAGAAAGAAGACCGAACCACTCAGAGGGTTAAATATATCTGAAGTTTAAAAATTCTCACCATAGTAGTATCAAGTCATATTTACAAAATATTATATTATAAAATCCGGGCATTATAAAATAAATCAACGTTAGATATGTGGGGGGCGCCATATTGTTGCCTTGCCCGGTTGGTGAAACTACCTCGGGCCGCTTCTGAGGGCAAGCAAACAAGCTCCGAGGAGATTGGAGCAACGCATTGTGATCAGATCATTCACCGCAGACTCCAACATCAGTTAGTAGCGTAGCGACCGGAGAGCAAGGGGAGTAGAGACGCCTCAGGCGCCAGTTTTACGGGGCGCTATGGAGTTGAATCCCCGCAGACTCTAACATCAGTTTGATGCGTAGCGACCGGGGAGCAAGGGGAGTAGAGACGCCTCAGGCGCCAGTTTTACGGGGAGGAAAGCGGTCAAGTTTACGGGGCTGTCTTGCAGAAAATGGGATTAAACAGGTGAACATAAAATATTTCTCCTGAAAAATTGCAGTATTTCATATTGTGACAGTTTTTACCAAGTGAACGCTATGATTTGAAGACAAATATATGAAATATTTATACTAAGGAATGAAACAGTTTGACTCCGATAAATGAAATGAAAAAGCAAAACTTAAAAGAACAGTCTAACTAATATAATGTGCCTATAATTTATATCATATAAATAGTATCGTATTTATGATATGCGAATAAGAAAGCGCTCTCAGAATCCACTCTCAGAACCTAATAACAGCATTATAGCTATTAAAAATATTGCGAAAAATTTCAATCATCTTTTCTTTATTATCTTATTATATATGCTAATATAAAGCATTAAATAACTCACATAGAACTTTCGAAAACACAATTATACAATTTGGGAGCACATAAAAATTATCTAGTGTCCAGAGAAACTAAAACTGCTATCCTGCATAACTCTATTGTATTAGATATTATTTTTATTCGAATTTACATATACACGTCTTTATCCATTATTGAAAGAAAGTGAATGGATAGTTCACGTAATGTAAATATATCTCAAAAAATGAATATGCGTTTGGAAATATCTTCAAATTATTTGAAGGCAATCTATAATTTCTTCCTATTTAAATGTATTCAAACCATCAATTTATTTTTCAGCGATATTCTGCTTCATATCCCATGGCATTATAGAGTATGTCAAAATATTCCTTTCCTGTTAATATAACGAGAAGTCTTTCAATTTCAGAATAAATACTACATTATCTCTAATTCTCAAACGCAAGCTTTTCAGTATAAGATGAATCTTTATCGAAAAAGCAATTAAATTTAAACTGTGTCAAAGACAGCTGCGTAATATTCGATTAGAGCAGGAGAGAGAGAAGAAAATTTAACATTATTCCTTATGCACGCTACAAATGCTACATTTCTTTTGCTATCATGCATGTATGTCACTAATCGATTCAGTCCTCTTGCATATCTAACCAGTATAGATTCTGTAGTCATTTTCTTAATGCATAAACAACTGTGTAGAAAGGATTGTAACCCACCAGTCCGTTTCCATGCTTTGAGATTTCGGATTAAGACTTATACACACTGTCCCAAAAGTTTATAGAATCTTGTATTTTGCCTATATTTTTTGTTTTATATGATATATTTCGATGTAACTTACTGTATAGATATGTTATGTCTATTAAATTGAAAAAACAGCAGTTCTACCCCGTATATTTAATGCCAACTTTTAAATTGTAGAATAAACTGAAATAACCTGTCCCAAAAGTTTATAGACAAATGCAATTTTATGCAAATATGGTGTCGGTAATCATGACGTCGATCTGGAGCCTAATAAATACGTTGTAAGAAAAGGAAAGCGTTCGTTTGTTCTGCGTTTCAAGATGCCTAAAGCGTAGCAGCTCTCTAATGAAGGTGAGTAAAATAAAAGTTTCAATATTTCCTTAACAGTATGAATTTTCAAAGCATGATTTATCGTGTATTAACTCGTAAGACGCTATATGAGCCAAACCCTCGTTTGGCAAGACGACGTGTGACGGATATTCGCAGTGATAGACGGATACAAAGAATGGCTTTCAAGTCAGAAAATGTCGGTTCGCGAAATTACTGGGGCTTCCGGTTGCAAATCTCCAAGAACGCTGTTCATAGATGAATTATAGAATCTGGTTATATGATCCACGCAAAAATGGCTCTCCGATTACCACTCTCAAAGCTTCACATTAGTAAGAGATTACAATGGGCTCGTAATTATATGTCATATGGTGATAAATGGATGGCTGTCCTTTTCAGTGATGAAAAAAATGGAACCTGGATGGACCTGAAGGGAATATAAAATATTGGCATGATTTACGAAAAGAGCCCAGGAGCTTTTTCAGTAGGGAAAGTGGCGGTGGATCTGTGATGGTGTGGGCGGCTTTCGGTTTCAACGGTGAAGTGGGTTTGGACTTTTTAGATGGCCGACAGAATTCTCCTAAATACATAGAAACACTAGAAAATCATCTTATGCCATTTGCAGAAACATAGGGAGACGAAATTAGTAATATCAGCAAGATGATGCTCCCATCCATACCTCCAATGCTACGAAAAATTTTTTAAACTCAAAAAATGTTACTGTTCTTGAGTGGCCACCGATGAGCCCTGATCTAAACGCAATTGAAAATGTGTGGGGCATTATGTCTTAAGGTATATGAGAATGGAGGGCAATTTTATTCAGTGAATGCCTTGAAGACAGCTATTGAAAGTGTATGGTGCAACTTGGAACCAGAGATATTACAAACCTTAATTATGCCGATGGAAAAACGTGTATACAATTTCATACTGAGAAATGGAAAAACTTTAAACTATTAAGAACATTGTATTGAGCACCTTTTGTTGAAATGTAATATATTCTATAAACTTTTGGGACACCTAATATTTCCATTTTGCTATATAATTGAAATACAAATTGTTATTTTTTCTAAATATCTCGTTGAATGCAAGTCACATATGGTTTGAATAAACATATTCGTAATTGGTGTTTGTGTGCCTTTCCTTTATGCTAAAACATATATTTTACTAGATTCTGTAAACTTTTGGGACAGAGTGTACATGCAATATAGTAAAAACCTGAAATATGTATACGATATTCAATAATTGTTCCGTATGGAAGGAAGTACCTACCTATAATGTACATTTTACTATCCTTTTTAAATATCATAAATGGGACGTTTGCGCAAAGACAGGATTATCTTTTTTCCTCTATCTTTGCTTATTGAAAAAAATTGCGTATAATATTAAAACTTTCGATATTGAAGAAATCTTTCAAATATTTTATTCACAGTCAAACCTTTTTTATAATTAATTCATATAAGTAACAAAAATACGTTTTTATATGCATTTCATAGGAATTTTACAATGTTTTCATTTTTTCCACAGCGCAGAAATCGTAGTTCTTATGAAAACTGCTGAAGTCAAAATATTGTCGCATGATCCCTTATATGCGGTATGTAAAATTTCAGTTTGTAAGCATGAAGCATCTTCTTGATACTCTAAATACTGAATTATAATGCATATTTTGTTACATTAGAAACGTTTCTTATATGAAATTATTGAAAGAGATCGTGTCATTCAATCTACTTCACGTCCAACCCAACCGCTCATGAAGAGTTACAATGACTCTAGGTACGGGAACGTGCTAGTGGTGTTACGTCATTCTATCTGTAAGCTATTTATGATTCATCATTTGAAAATTCATGAAAATATAAAATAAGAATATAAATCATCTCTTTATAGGAAAAAAACGCAAAGTATTAATTGTATTTGTGATGACATATTGCATATAGAACGATACAGGGTTAATATTGCAAATAAAACAATGCTGCGTTAATATTTGAATCAGTAATTTTTAAAAAAAATGATGGGAGGCTCTTTTTCAATCAGCCGTTGGTGTTAAAGGCGTATGACTACTTTACTCGTGTGACTCTTCTCCGATTTTAAATTTTTTTATAACTTTTGTTTTTACCCGTTATCTCTAAAATAATACATTATTTATCTTTTAACATATGCAGTTAACGAGATATAGAGGATCGCGTCACCAATTCATGCGAATTTTTGACCAATTTTGCGAGTCAGTAGTCGCTGAACTACAATTCAGATTTTCAATTTTTTTATTGTAACTTTTGTTTTTACACTTTATCTCTAAAATGAGACATTAGTTATTTTTTAACATATGTAGTTAACGAGATATAGAGGATCTCCCATACAACGTTTTTTGTGGCGTTTTGGCATAAGAATGAAATTCCTTCCTGAGATCCCAAGGCGATGAACGTAGTCTTACGTTAAAAATCCCCTCAGATAGTGTTGCATTGCCACTTATTAACAAAAGTTTTGACTTTTTCTTCTCTCCCCTCCTTTTCTTTATTTTCGGTTGTCACAGAACTCATCCCATGTTCTACATACTAGTGTAATTTTGGTTTGTTTGGAGCCACAGAATGGGCTCTAGGGCCTTCTCAACAGACAAACTTCAATTATAACAAACTTGCATGCGTTTTCTTGAATTTACCTAAAAATAAGTAGATTCCCCGTTTAGAGGAGAAGAAAAATAAATTATCACCTTAGTTATTATTGAATTTCTTTATGAAAACCGATTTTGTTGGGTTGTAGCGAGCAAACTATGTTTTCAGGCACATGAACATCTGTGTGACTCCGCGCTTGCCGCTTCTTCCATGCCTTCTTCGAAACAGGCTCATTACGCTTGCTGTGTGAGAAGGCTGTAATTGTGAAATGCTGTGTGCTCGTACTCGCATTTCCTTTTCCGTCTTGTATCTATTATTAAGAATCTCTATTATATGTGTATCTTTACGATGATTGGCATTTGAGGTGTTGGGCTTTGTCTTTTGATGTTTATATAACTTCAATATATTCGGTATTTTTTATGCGGTTTAGTCTATTTGTGTTTACGAGGTTTACAAGAGTTTGTGTACTCTGTGGTTATTGTTGTGCTCCGTTTTGATCAAGCTCTCTTCTTGTTGATTCTGAATGCTTTTGATACTTCTAAATCATGTTCTTTGTTCTTCTTTTGATATATGTGTTGTTATCGCTGTGTCACTACCATTCTTTGGGACTTTTGGGTTTTTGTACCCTCGCCCCCACTCCGAGGGGAGTTGTACATATGTTTGAGTGTCGTCTTTTTTGTTTGCTGTGTTTTTATATTGCGTTTGATGTTGTTTTTAATTTTTTCACACACACACACACATATATATATATGCCCCGGATGGGCAAGTTTTATTGTAACTATATCATATTCATTTTGGTTGCAATATTTTTGTTTACTATGTATCCTTATTTACGCCCAATCTGGAGTTGTTTGTACCGGTTATGTTTATGTATATAACTCAATATGTGTTCTCTTTTCCCCCGCGGCCCTTGTAGTGTCTGACACCCTAATGGATAGGCCGGCTGCCGTGGGTTATATAATAAAATTAAATTAATAATCTCTCTAAATCTATTTTTATATCAATCTGTAATTCCGTTTCCCTGCCGTGTTATTCTTATGGTAAGAAAGAGAGATTTTCAGAGATTCGTAAGAAGATCCACGTCTAAGTATTTTTTGCAAAAGTAGCAACAAATCTGACTGTGGTTCTCTTCAGAATGGAGAGCTCCTCAGCTACATCGGCGACTCATCGGGGTCTTGCTGGGCATCTCGATCTGGGCTTTCACCAGCTTCTGCGAGAAGATCGTGGGAAAGCTTTCCATCATGAAGCGGAATTACAGGCTGAAAAAGGAACAGGTGTCGTCAGAGACGAAAGACGTTTGATCTGAGAAGTTCGAAAAATATGCTTCATCTGAGCCACATCATTTCTGATTTAATACTCGAGATCGCAGATTTCAATATCTGTTTGGAAAACGTATCTATTTCACATATTTTTCTATCTGAATGTAACGAAATATGCTTTTCAATGGCAGCATTTGTTCAAATAAATTTGTTCTTGGAATTAAATGTATGTTACTACGTCTTCAAGCATCAAATAGATTTTATTATATGCACATATTTAATGTTGTTTCCCATGTTAAATACGAATAAAAATATTTCTGCTATTAGCTACGGTTTCTGATTTGATTTCTTTTGTATCAGATGAAAAAAAAATTGCTCTTTTCTCTTATGTACGTTGCTGTTCTTCAGAAAGATATTAACTAAAGCACACAATTTATCTTTTTAAGTCAGTCCTCTGTTATTTTCTTGACTAAAAATTTCTTGGTTCAATTAATATTTTTTTGATTCTTGATACACATTTAGGTAATTCTAAAATATTTCATTTTCTTTCCTATTCATACAGAGGGTGCTTACACATTTTTAGGACGATTTGGGCGCCGTTTAAAGACTATTTATTTAAATGTTTGATCTGATAGCCTTTTTTGTGAAATATAAGTCTGCACCGTTATTTCCATGATAGAAAGGTTTTTCGTAAAATTTCCATTGGTAATGATTTCCATTCCGATTCTACTCCAGAGTCCATCAATCGTGGTGGGTTTGCGCTTAGAAAGAGCTCTTTTCAACAGACTAAAGGTAAATAAAGATTCCATAGGTGAAACGCCATTAGACTGCGCAGGAATATGTTGAAAAACTATATATGCGGTACTGGTATCAGTCTTCATTTTTTAAAGGAATGCAGTGGTACTTTTTGAAGTACGACTTGTGGTTCTGTCTTGATGAAGTTTCACTCTTTGAAAGTCATTGGGATAAAGAAATGGAAAGATTTCTGTAAATATCGGATGTAAAACTTTCTCTTGATAGAACGCTGAGTTGATTTTAACATTTTCTCCACGCTTCTTATTTTTAATTTCCCATTGTAGGCGAACCCTGCGAAAATCATAAACCCCTTACTGAAACTTAATTTGAATTAACGAAACCAGGTTTGTACATGTTTTCTCTTCATTTTCGATAGTAAATAGACCTATTTTTATTTCAATCATTTAGATAAACCCATACTTCAGCAAGGGTCACAATGCATTTCCATTTATCTCCTGTTTCCATACAAGGTCCTACAAACTGTTTTGCATTGAGCCGCATGCCACGGCAGAAGCTGGTGAACGTTATGTTTTTTTTAACGTTTCTAAGTTGTAAATCTTAGTTTATTATTTTATTTTTTGTTGCTACAGATGTATTTAAAGGCTTTACAATTGATTTTTGCTTCGGTGGATTTTCTCTTGTTACCATTTATTTTACTTTAGGAATAATTAAAAGAGTATGCACCTTTTTCGGGTATTCGTTTGGTGTCTTCTTTCTGTATAGAAGTAATGATTGACGGCTTTTCTCTTTCCGATTACTAATGCTGTTTATTTTGCACTTAGAAATTTTAATATCATGCATTTCACAACGTTTTTGGATTATGGAATACGAATAATTCTCTTCGTAAAGTGCAAAAACATATCCTTCAATCCACAACCTGTTTACAAGCGACATTTTGAAAGAAGAATAAATTTTAAAGTAGCAGACGATATTTCTCATTTTAAATAATAATCTGTTTCCAGTAATTTCTATTCAAAACCTTCTCTTTTTTTAAATTCCTTATCGAAATCGTTCTAAAAATGTGTAAGTACTCTCTGTAGTTTGTGGGATCAAACAAAGAGATCTAGATATTTGACACTATCTCTATCCTAAGATGTTCTTTAATAGATGAGATGGCCCATTCTTATAGTCACTACTTTCCCCAGACGTAACCCCACTTGATTCTTCTTGAGGGTGTTATGTCAAGGACAAAGCCTGCGATTTCCTTATATCCGACACTGAACACCCAAAGGCATTTCTCTTCTATTAGTAATGAATATCTAAAGAAACAAAAAAGTGAGAAAATCTAAAAAGACAAAGAATAATAGAAGCAATTCAATTGGTGTGCGCAAGTGCAGCATCATCCAGGAAAAAATTGAAATAGTACAAAATAAGTTGAGAGTAAATTTTACTCTCAACTCCTCCTTTGCACTGTTAGTGGTTCTGATATTCTTCACACACCCTCTTTCATTTTATTTGCTCATCTGCATATTTTCTAAACTATTTATTAAAATAAAAAATGAAAATAAAAAAAGTATAAAACATTTGAAAAATTGATAATAAAAATTATAAAAATGCATAAAAACGTCAAAAAAATGTTATTCAAAAATCAAAAAAACAAACAAAAAAATTATATAAAAATACCCTAAAAATTCTTTAGGAAAAAAGTTTTCAAAAAAAAATTTTCAAATCTTTTGTCAATGTTTCCCTCACTAGATGGAGATACGTGCACACATCTTTTTACCTTGTTTACATTGTAACACACATAAGATGTAAGATATTAGCGTCACAGTCTTTGTTCCACACTTGTTATAAGAGGTAAGATTTTAATCCCTTCTCTTCAAACTTAGTTCTGGAGATTGTATTTAATTTCGTCTTTGTGGATAAATGTTTTTCTTTCCAATATTTCCTGGTTTAGGTTCAGGCCAAAAGAGGAAATTAAAAAAATTTTAGACCTTAAAGTCTTTTTCCTCTACAGAAAACCTATTCCATTTTGAATCTGCATGAATGTCTAGCCTCTGATGAAGTCATTCACCAGATTCTTACTTCTTGTCGTTGTCTAGTATTATTTTGTACCTTTCCACATTTTTAATTACTTTTTTAAATATTTTTATCTATCTCTTCTATTAGGCTACTCGGAAAATAAAATCGGTTTCTAACTTTTCACGTTAAACGTATATATCTCAGATCAGAGTAAAGTGATTTAATCGAAATAAGAACCGTTACAACTAATGCATTTTTTCCAACGAGAAACGAGTTTATATATTCCGTTAGCTTGAAATTACAACGTCCTGGAATCGATAAACTCTCGGAAGGCCTTTTCAACAGCACTTAGATTGTTGAAGACTTTCTCTTTCGTGAAGTAGCAGATGTGCTTAAACAGTTGTTTTCGGTTGGCGAGAGGTCTGATGAGTATGGTGGGTGAGGCAGAGTTTCGTAGCCTAATTTGTTCTGTTTCTGCAGCGTCATTTGTTCTATGTGTGACCGGGCATTGTTGTGCAGAAGAATGGGGCCTTTTCTATTGACCAATGCCGGACACATGTGTTGCAGTTTACAGTTCATTTCGTCAATTTCTTGATAATACATGTCAGCCATGATGTTTACCCCTGAATTACGGAAGTTGAAATGAATCAGATCGACCGGCCGTCACCATGGTCTTCCTTTTGTGCAGTTTTGGTTTTGGGAAGTGTTGTGGAGCTTTGATGCCGTCCAACCACTGTACTGAGCCAAGCCGATTATTGTATACAATCCATTTTTTGTCGCATGTCCCAATGTGATAGAAGAATGGATCGCTGTTGTGCACAAAACAAGCGCAGAACACACTTCATTACGACGATATTTTTTATTTTCTCTGAGTTCATGCGAGACCTTTCTGTCGACCTGTTTTGGTTTTCCAAATTGCTTGAAGCGGTTCAAAACTGTTAGATGACTTGAGTTTGACTTTACAGCAAGTTCTCGAATCGTTGTGAGAGGAACTGTGTCGATCAACACCTGCAATTCGTCGTTGTCAACTGCCAATGGACGTCAGCAATCTTCTTCATCTTCACGGCTCTCATCTCTAATCCAAAATTTTTGATGACAACGTTTCATCATAAGCTTATTTGTGGTTCGCTGTTCGAATGCGCTGTTGATGTTATGACTCGCCTCTTCTACTTTATGGCCTAGTTTGAACTCGTACAAGAATGTCGCTCACCAAGCCTTGCTTTTCTATCATGAATTATTCAAATAATAGGGACACAAATAATAATTAAATAACAAGAGCAGAGAAGGCAAATCTACTTCAAAATGATATGCAACATGATATAATGGAAATGAATATTTATTGCAAAGAAACAGTAAAATCAAACTATATATAAACCGACATTATTTTTCCACCAAACATCAAGCTAGCGGACTCGTGGAGTGGAGAATGGAATGCCGTTTAGATGTAGGTTCATGCAAAGCATCTACACTAAAATATGTTATGGATTGAACAGGACAAGTATTTATATATTTGCTTGTAGCCAAAATAAATAATTTTCTGTAACTCTTGTCTTGAGTTTTAAGCTGTTTATATGTTCCAGCACAATTTGGAATAATTTCTTTGTTGTGGAAAAATTTATACCATAAGAAGAATATCAATCATAAACCATACTCTTCTAAATAATTGCGTGATTTTATATTTAATTTTAAAATGTTTCAAATTTTTGGTATACTCTGTTTATGTACCACTGATGTGTTACAAGAATTTGATGAGCATTGTATTTTGTAATTTTCACCGATTCTCATGTAATACGAGTGAATCCTCGACACATTTCAAAATGAAGTAAAAAAATTCGAAAATTTGTGACATCAGTGTGTGATTTCCACTGAATTTCATTACGTGGCATAATTTCTTTACATAAGGAACGTTTTCAAATTTCTGCAAATAGATAGCGTAGTGGGACAGCATCAGCTAAGAGTTATCTTCCAATTCAGCATTGTATGTAAGTATGATGACTCAATGGAAAGAACAAACTGCGTCGGTTGGTACTTTGGAACAAGTCGATTATTCAAAAGAAAGTTTCTTACTACGCTTCATAAAGCCGGCAATTCTTGAAGCTAGGCCATGCCATTTGTCCTAAGTTTGTTTTCCACACATTTTAATCGAAAAAATCCAGGCAAAGTCATTCACTTGATGCTTCAAAGTGCGATACCACCGCTCTTCGTTCCCTTACGTCTCCCTCACACCTCAATTTCATTTTAATCATCAAATCTGCATATCAATACGTCTTGTTACACCCGCACATTTCTCCTCCCCGGAAGATTTCCGATTTTACTTTCAACGGATCTACCGTTGAAGGTGCCCAAATCTAGTCAAATCATTTTGATGTACCCTAGCTCGTTCGGTCTCAAGGGAAATTGGCGCTAACGCAGGAATTTGATTTCGTTGGAATTCCAACTAGCCGCTATACCGTTTTCAAATAACACTTTTTCCATCGGGTTTTAAGACTGACTATTGCCTTTTCCTTCCCGTGTTCCAAAATTTCCAATTTGGAAACGATGTGAATTGCCTGCTTGAAGCTCCTCCTTGTTGAAAGCAGCAGCATTCCAGCATTTTGTCATGGCACAGAAGATTTTTAGAGACTGGAAGCGCATTGGACAGACCAAGAAGTGGTAGGCCACGCACGTCAGATGATGATGCCGAAGAAATCCGCCAAATATTTTTTCGCAGTGCTACGTAGTCAACACGAAGTGCTTCATGAGAAATGCACGAACAAGAGTAAGTCGATAATGTGTTATGGTACAGACATTTTTTTAAATTAAATTTCTTATTTATTAACAATTTATTTACAGCAAAAACACTTTATGCCACGTAATGCAATTTAGTGAAAACTGCCCACTGATATCACAATTTTTTGATTTTTTAAATTAAATTTTGAAATTTGTCAAGGAGATTTGGTTTACCCTATATATATTAAGAGGTGAGTTATTGTAAGCAGTAAGAGACGTTTTCCAATTAACGAAATATTTTATCTGTGTGTTTATTAATTTTTATGATTAGGATATACAAACTCTACAAGCTCTCAAATTTCTATTTTACTCTAAAATCGTTTCTTAAAAGATAGGTATATAATTGTTTATTCAACACATAAATAATTCATCACATAATATTTTTTCAATGACACTTTATGGGACGAAAGTCTTTATCTTTTTCGCATCTAATTTGAAATTGTTTACTTTCGATCGTTATTACCTACTCTATATTCAATTTTGTGCTTGAAGTTCCTTCCCTCCTTGTCTGTGTAGCCACTTCTTATGTTGATGATTTTTGTTGTGGTTAATGCGTAAGACAGTGTTTATTTATCTATTCTATGTTGATGATTTTTGCTGCAGTGTATAAAAATTATGTGTAAGACAGTGTTTATTTATCTATGCTATGTTGAGGATTTTTGCTATGTACAAAAATTAATATGTAAGGCAGTGTTTATTTATCTATTCTATGTTGAGGATTTTTGCTGCAGTGTACAAAAATTAATGTGTAAGACAGTGTTTATTTATCTATTCTATGTTGAGGATTTTTGCTGCAGTGTATAAAAATTAATGTGTAACGTTTATTTATCTATTCATGAATTGTATGAGAGTATTTAATTATGTGCAATGAATTTTTCTTTTATAAGGCATTTGTTTCGAAACTTTTTATTATTTTACGTCGCCATACACAATTCAAAATGATGTTTTCTATTATGCGATCTTTTCTCTTTTTCTACCAAATGGGAAAATTTTCATGCTCCTATAACTCACTTAGTATTGAAAATAGAAGATGATTTAAATTAGGCTAATTATATATTCCTGATAACGAACAATAATTAAAAAAATGTTTTGATATTACCACTCCATAGAAGTTAGAGGTTGATAAACACCACCGCCTATTTATTGACTATTATTCTACTTGAGTATGTGAAACGTCGTTAGAAAGCTCCGATAAATTGCATTCTCTTTCATACTCTTTTATCTCGAAAGCTCGAACCTTTATAAAATTAAGGTGGAAATGTTGGACGGATTGTTAGGTGAAACCTAGGCTTGTGACAGTTTGTTGGAAGGCTTAAATCCGCTTCATCATCTTTTGCTGGGTGTAAGCATCAAAACTCAAACCCTTATGAATTAAGAGGAGTAAATGGCTGAGGAGGGGCTGAAATTTTCTTTTCCTTATATCTCCGGGCGAAAGGAATCTACTTTTGCCTTTCGGCTTGCCGACATGAATTTTTTTTATTATGTAGTTGTTGTCATCACAGATTAAAATGTATGGAATCTTTGTCCTTCTGTTGGTGTATTGTCTTCTGGAGTGTTGTGATAAATAGTGTCTGCCTAACGAGCGTTTTCTTGGCTGTCCGGCCGTCGTCCTCTCCGTGACTTTCCATCGGTCAGGAAAGTCAAAAACCCTTTACGGTAGGCGATCGAAGTAAGTTCGCAGTGCAATTAATTGTCGTATACACATCCAGGAATCAAAATTAAGTGGATATGTCTAACACACAGCCTATCTCAGTTATTATTCTTTCTTTTATTTTGAAAATATTCTTTTTACAGAGGAGAAATCTGTATTAACTTATTCAATGTTTACTTCTACATGAAACATCAATTAAACATTCTGCTAATCAAACTTTATTGCAGTCAGCATTTATTTATTTTTAATCGTTCAATATCGCAATAAATATTCAGAATTTATTGAGTATTCGTTAAACTACAACAAATTTCTTTCAATTATAGAAATGATAATACATCTAAATATTATTCATCTAGATATTTCATTGCAATACAAATTAAGATGCGCTGGCACCATCTTCAGTGCCCTTCCATAGCACGAGATCAATTTCGGGAATTTCATCGCAGGATGCTACTGGATTTCTGAAATGAAAAAATACGCGCATGCAATACAAGAAATTTTTAAAAAATCAATAAATTCAAAATATCTACATATTGAATTGTCTTTCTCGAAAAAAATGATTGAGAAAAATAAGTGACTATCAACATATGCGGTTGAGAAGGATTAACATTGGGTTCTAAGTGTATCCGCAAATCCAAAAAGTAACTTGTGGGAGAGCTTCCTCTTTCCCCTAATCTTATTTTTGCCAAAATTTCATCAATAGAGTTTAATTAATTCATATTATGATAAATTATATATGAATTCTGATTACATTTAGTTTTAGTGATTAAACTTTCAATAAATTTCATTTATATTGTTTATGTAATCATCAAACTATTTATATATTTAACTGACATCGGTTAATTTTATTGGCCTAGTATTTCATTGTTTTGCTTTATCCCAACAATGTTCCAACCATCAGAATTTACGGAATGGGATAACATCCCTTAATAAACAATCAGAAATCGAGTTTAACTCTATTGATACGGGACCGCCCCATACGTCCCTTCAAGCAAAAGACGATAGCCGTTCGAAACGTCCGAATGTCACTCTGAAATTTCCACCCGCTTTCGTTAAGTGTGATTGATTTCACACCCGCGGCGTGCCATTTCTTCGTTAGAGTGGCTCGCCTAGAAGTGTATGGAGAAGAGGGAAGTTTTCATACAATTCGGACAATGCCAGCTGTCATTGTGGTTTTTGAGGAGCAAAGTGAATTTCCCTTATCTTTGATATAGGATCTCGGACGTTCCCGTATTTTGAGGTCTCTTTATTTCAATGGACTTAGGAATCAAAAGGTTAAAGATTTCTAATCTAATTATAATTTTTTAGTCAAGATTTTGATTTTCTGTCATGAAGAAGACTATGACGCTACTCACTCGTCACCAGGAAGTAGGAGTGGATTCTTCGTGATTTGGTCGATATCGGTGTTGTCGCATAAAATTCGAGCAAGAGAGCATTGCTTCAGGGTGCTTCGCTGGGCTAAAAGGGAAACATAATAAATTACAGATAAAAGTCCTTTTACATATTTAAGAGTAGACAATGCCAAACTAGATGAAAATTATATAGACGCTTTTTTTGCTTAATCGTTAATTTCATGAAAATATTAAATCTCCTCTGCATTTAAACTCTCAAAATTAATGCTATCTTCAAACAAACAAAAAATTCCTCCAAGTCTCACTCTTTATAAAAATATGGCCCAAAAAACCGCGAAGAAAATTTTGATGTATAAGTAAATATTACTAAGACACGCACATGACTACCTATTAAAGTACTGCTCTTTGCTAATATCAGACAAAAGCATCATAGTATTCTCCAGAATCTGAATCGACACGAATACAGTATTTAAAATCCAGTTCAGATGAACGAATACAGAATAATTCCCACGGAGAGATTTTGATAATTCTTGGAATTTTAAAAGCTTTAACCAAAATTATAAAAAGTTAAGTGACAATTTTTATTTACCCTGACCTTTTTACTAGTCTAGATATTTTGCTGCTCTTATTCTTTAAAACAATGATTTGTGCCTATTACTTTCAGTTTGGCCAATATGCTACAACAGAACGCATTGTTAATAACCAGCAACAAAATCTAAATCTTACAAGGATTGCTTTTCCAATGCAGAGTGCTTCAGTTCGTAGTTATCGACTCTCATTTGCAAAAAATCAGCGCATGTGAACAAAATAGTGTTGTAAATCGAGCATATTTATAAAGAAGACATCTAGAAGAAAAGACCCATGAAAAAGAAATCAGAAATGCAGAAATTAAGTATTAAGGTCTTGATTGAAATGTAGTTTGTGAAGACCAAAAATTCCACATAAGTTTTCGAATGTGTTGTAGAGGTTGTTTTCTACTCCTGCTTAAAGAAAATGATTTTGATTTGTTTGATTTTGTCAAAGTTCAATAACAGAAAAATAGCTTTTGGCCATGCCAAATTCAAAAAATATTATTACAAATAAAACAAGTATATGAAGCCAATAAAACATTTTAAAACCGAAGTATTTGTAAGTTTGTAAAATGTTGTCAGGAGTTAAAAATTAAAATAATTTTAAGAAATATTTAAGCCGTCGTGACGCTAGTGTCGTGATGGCTCAAATATTTTTTTCTTTTATCTCTATACTAAATTACTTGCCTAGACTTGTATTTAATGAACTTGTATGTATATTTGAATAAGATTACTATATAATACAGAATGTCCACTCTCATCGTCAGAGATAGACATATACTTCCAATTGTGTTAGTGTGTCAAGAATATTTTACTAAATATGACTTATAAGACCGGGGGACTGTATAAAAGTCTTAACTTCTTAATTTTTTTCAATAGTACATTTTTTGACTCAAACAACATAAAATATAATTTAAACCACTTTTTACATTCGGAAGTAAATGCCTATATTAAATGGTTTAGAAATTAGCTATTGGAAAGCGATTATAGTGGATACCCTGTATATAAGGATGAAACAAATGTACTTAAATACATTGATAAAATCTTATATTCTTAGAAACTGAAGAGGATGATACAAGTAATATCGAAGAGTAAATGTTTGAAATTAGAATTATTCATTATGGAAAATAGTTGACGCTGTGAAGCAATGCGTGAACACTCAGAAAAGATATGTAAAACTGACAGAGTAATTGCATATTGGACATAGATATGCAGGTTCCACTAAGAGCGGATGATGATGGGTAAAGCAAGAATATCCAATTCGCAACCGTTTGAAACTACAATAAGACCAGGAAGAAATTCCGACCTGCCGAAGCATGCGGAAGAAAAAAAAATCTGACCAGCAAAAAAATGCTCTCTAAAGACTTAATTATGACCATCAAAAGCTCTCTATCATGAATCAAGAATACGAGAACGCGTTCACTAAAAATTTAAAAAGTGCCACTCTGGAAGTCGCAAGTATACAGAGCCAACAATCGACATCCACCATCTGACAGGAAAAACCTAAAGACCTATTTTTTCTACTTTTTTTTTAAAAAACTGTAACTCACTAGTCCACAATTTTCTGTTCTATATTACGAGTGGTCCTCTAATCATGTCCTTCAACACAGAATATGTTACATAAGATGCGGATCACCATAGCAAAATTTTTACAACATTATTTACATGTATTCAAGCACTATTCTAGATACAAAGAACTATAATTTGACTATTATCTAAATATAGTTTCAAACATTTAACTCCATTAACTCCTTGAAATTTGCATTAACACAATACAGGATACAATTTCTAAACAATTAAAAGACAGCACAGCACACAATATGTTGAACGTTACACGTTTGTTGTTAAAAACAATTAATCCAATTGTGAAGTTCCAGAAATAGAATTCTCCAAATTTAAATCTCCACATTTAGAAAATTTGCCCATATTGACAGTACATATTTTAGAAATATCTTCTTACAGAATGAGCATCTAGAATTACCATATTTCCTAAACATTTGGCTATTGAAACTACAATAGAATGAATTGAGTGTATTGTATTAGAAAAAATATCTGATGTACGCTCAAAAATAAGCAATTTATACGGAATTGATTCAAGCATGGCAAAGAAAAGGAGGAGGGACACCAGATGCTAACAATGGGTATCAGTATGTCGAATCAGCAAAATATCCACTGGTTGTTTTTGGATTCCACTAAATACCTTTTCTGCTACAAACAACCACTGAATTTTAACATAACTTTTATTTATAGCTACACAGTGAAGTCCCCAGTGTAAAAGTGTATTTTGTTAAACAAATAATTTAATCATTCATAAGAAAAGAAGTTCACTGCACACAACGGTGAGATTTTTCTCTGTATACATAACACACAGACTCATCTGTAAAATTCCTCATGCGAAACCCACAAAACAAGAACTAACCACGTATTATAAAAAAAGTAGTTTTACCTGCTGTAAAGGGAGACTTCGGGCCTTCGAGGTCGAAGTAAAATCGGTCTCCTTTCTGGTTGAAAAAGAACTGCTTGACGTTGATGCAGACAGTTGATGGACCCGTAACGGCTCCGGGCATGTGATTTTCCATTTGCATACCCACCCACATATCAACATCTTCCACAGCTCTATAAGGAACAAATACACACAAAAACAACTTCAAACAAAATGTTTATTATTTTATTCAAAAGAATCATCTCAAAGATGCCCAGAACAAAAAAAAAATATTTTTTCAATTGCTAGTATCTATATAAAGATGAAAATTTGTATTCTGAATGCATGTCTTCTATACAATTCCACAGTTTTTGTCCGTACATAATGGAATTTGGTCACTCGTGACCTGCGAGACCAGAGCAAGATCCCTGGCAACATTTTAAAGCCCACAATTTAGTTAAAATGTCAATTAATTAAAATTAACCAAGATTTTAGCATTTTTCCGTGATATCTTCCGAAACTCACAAGAATGACTTTTACACCATTCAAAAATTTACCTTCCTAATATCACTTTCATTGTGGTACAATTTTTGCCTAATTTTAACAAATTTTTATAAAATAATTTTTCATTCATTTATCCGTAGTTTTATAATTGTTTGTTATTCAAACCAGTTTTATCAAATCACACAGCACGTACCTCTGTCTTTAAAGATATGTTTAAAAAAATACTGTCTTTCGAAATTGAATCCAAAATAGAATTTTTTGTATTATGGGCGAGTAGACAAAATTTCAACACTCCGTTTGAAGGTGTTAATCAATGTTTAAAGTAGAGTTTTCTAATGTTATGGCTTAAGGGCACTTTAAATATACTAAATTTCACCTTCCTATTGGTGTAGCTGTCAATGTTTACTTGAAATAAGAGCCTAATTTTGTGAAAGGGCTGCCATAAATGTTCGTTAGCTCTGTTTTTTGGCAACGTCTAAGGCTCGTTTGGTGGTTAAAATTTTAACCAAACGACTTAGCTAATTACAATCGCTCCATTTGGAATTCAGCCGTTTTAAGAGCTTTTTTAACCGATTTAAATAAAAAGAATTACACGAACTAAACGAACCCAGAATTCAAAGCTTTGTGTACTAAGAAAGAACTGATTCGAACTTGGAGCTTGATATAGTATTCAAATGGATTTGGCGATTGCTTAAATCCGAGGGTTACAGAAAAACGGTCTGTGAATCCAAAATAAACAAACCAGAAAACTCGTCATACTACATGAGCCTTTTAATTTCACGCGCTTTTGAACACTGCTAATGTTTCGTGTATCTGTTGCCACACGTTGAAATTTCTATTAATATGATGCATAAATGTTATGAATTAGGCTGACTAAACCAATATGAATAAATCAATCATGAGGAACCTCAAGGAATGGGCAAAAAGTTACAAATTATCTTTCAGAGAGGAAAAACGAAATATTTGATGTTTAAATTCCGTAGGAAAATAATACATTTTCATCTTTATGGTCCAAGGATATCTTATGACAAAGATCTAAGCTATTTGGGCATTAGGCTGGACTCAAGACCCTGGTTTTTATTCCCCAGTTAAATAATAAACAGACTAAGATTTGCAAGATCAAAGAATGTCGCAGTATGGCCAAAAATGGTTCTTGCACCAGAAAAACCCACTCACAACCAAACAACCAAGATCAACGAAAAACAAGAAGAATTGCGAGAGCCACATGAGGCTTAAGGTCAGAAGTAGTTAAAGAAATATGCTCGGAAGTAATTGAAAGGATTGTAATGTATGGAAGTGAA
>BGPR01024146.1:0-23543 GCA_013235015.1 Araneus ventricosus | reverse complement strand
AAGAAAACATTATTTAATTCAAGCTAACAAGATGATCTGTTCATTTGTAAGAGCATTTTTCTAATTGCCTTACATTTGTAATATATTTTCTTGAAATAGCTGGATGTATCTCTGTATAATTTTTTCATATTACTATATTTCAATCAGCTAATAGTATTTTTTTCTGAATAATTTCTTTAAATGTTTCATAATTATTGATCTTTTCTATATGTATGCTTGCTTTATCAAATTATATTGCAAGTTGCTTACCAAAGAAAATTTAAATGTAATAATTGGCTTTTTTAAAAAAGGATATTGAAAGAAATTGAAGTTCCCTATATTAAAATAATGGCTTCATCTGGAAATTTCACAACTGTGTTTTCTATTCATTATGCTTTTATTATTTATATTTTTATCCAAAATATCTATATTTAATTCTATGTATATGATAAAAATTTAGGATATTTTATTTCATCATACAAATTTATGAACCTGCTATTTTAAAGAAGCAGAATGAAATTTGGAATTCTCAGATTACTATACATTTTTTCTAACACTAAGTTTTAAGAAAAGGAAAAACAAATGTAAAATGAAAATTTAAATTTTATTTTTCAAATTTAAGTTCAGTTTTCTTTTCTATTTAATTGCCATTGAAGTCTTAAAAGTTCATTAAGCTATTGAAATTATTATTTTTGTTTTAATGGATCTTTTTTACATAGTAGAGCAATTTTACAACTAGAAATTTCATTTGTATGCTTTGCTAAGTAATAAAATATGCTGTTTTCCATTTAACTGTGTTTTTTGTGTTTATTTTCAACATTATACCTATTTATGCATATACATGCAGTAATGGTGAGTACATGCTACAAAATTTCTTCATTTACAAAGCATCAACATTGCTTGAGAATCATTTCTCCAAATATCTTTTTCATGAACCCGTGGTAAACTGCTAATCAGCTGGATATTTTAGCATAACATATTAAGTATTTATTCATTTGTTTACTCAGTCTTAACTTCAGTTAAGAATGTGAACATGTGTTCCTTTTACGGATTGTATTATGTGCTTTTAAAAGTGATGAACAGTTAAATTTCTATGCATTGGCAAATAATATATATTGATAATTTATAAAGAGTATTTTTTAAGACACTGTGGGTATAGATTTTCAAGTCTATTTGTTAAAATATAAGGTAAGGTATTTCTTGCATCTTAAAACTAAAGCAATCCAGCATTTTATAAAAATTTCCGTTTTTAAATTGACATAACAGTTTTTCACAGTGAATATCCATATAGTATTTATAAAAAATAACTGACCATAAATCAGTAAAGCTAAATATCCTTACTAATGAAAATGTAAATCTACAATTAAAGATCACATTCACGTAAAAGTATAATTCTATTTCAGTTACTCTGATTCAACTTTATATTTGTTTAGTGCAGTTGCCTCAGACAACTTTTTGAATAATATTTATTATTAACTTTTACATTGAGAAAATTCTCAATAAATAAATATCTGTTAATATTATTTTAAATATATTTATTAAATATAATAATATTTAATACTACCATCTGTTGTTCATCATGTCATGTTTTGATAATGATTTGAAATTACCTTTAAATAGTTTGCTTCTAAAAGTAATTAACTAAATAGATTGCCAGGACATTTAGGATTGTAATATATGGACTTCTTGAAATTATTTATTTCTGTATTTAAAATGATTAAGTACTTAGAAGTGAGAACATCCTGTTTTCCTATTCTTGGGGAAGAGATACTTTATCTATAATGACTATTTTACAACAAATGTTTTCATATGTAGTTGGGCATATTATTTATTATAAGATTCATGCAAAATAATTGTCCTTAAATTGATCATGGATAAAGCTTAATATCCTTACTAATGAAAAGAATAATTTCCTTAAGAAATTTACCATTAAAAAATTGGCATTCATGTGAAGTGTAATTCTATTTCAGTTATTTTTATACACCTTTATATTTGTTTACTTCAGTTGCCTCAGAAAACTTTTAACTGAAAAAATGAGGAAATGTTCAATACATGAATATCTGTTTATATTATTTTATTAAATACTACCATCTGTATATCTGCTGCTCATCGTGTCATGTTTTGATTATGATTTGAAATTACTTCTAAATAGTTTTCTTCTAAAAGTAAACTAAATAGTTTTCCAGAGCAATAATGATTACTAGATGTTGACCAGCAGTCGAAATTTGACCGCAGTTCATTAAATTTTTAAGTTTGAACGTTATTGAGGTTCTTTTGTCAAAAATTATACCTCTATAATCATTGCATATATATTTTTTTTGAATTTTGTTCTATTACGAATGAATTTTGAATTTTATTCTATTGCTGCTACACAATTTTCTTTCTACAACAGATGTATATTGAGCAATCTATATATTGATATCTATTTGACAAAATATACAATGTTTATACAAAGTAAACAATGCATGTTTTATTTCATTTGGTTTAATGTATTTGTAATACATATTATATATAAATTCTTTAGCGATAATCTCTACTCTGTGCGACTGTTTGACCACAGACTAATATGTGTTTGACATTGACAGATTTAAATCATCCTCATTTTGTATTTCACTCCGAAGAGTTTTTTTATAAATAATCTAAATAAACTCCCTCTTGGAGTGGATTTCAATGCAGGGGGATTAAATCAATTACAAATCATTCACTCCGCTAATTTTTTATAGTGTGTGAACGTAAACAATGAATGTTTAATTTATTTAATTTAATGTATTTGTAACACATACATAAATTTTATCTTTCTGTACTCCTTCTCCATATGAACTTTAACTATGCCAAATCTCGCACACCTTCGTGCTCGCAATGTGCTTAAAAATGGGGTACAAAGTTTTTTCTTCACGTATTAATATATCGATGATATATGGTTATATTTTTTGAAATTATTTACTTCTGTATTTAAAAATGATTAGGTACTTAATTGAAGACTCATCTGTTTTTCTATTCTTCAAGGGGAAGAATTAATTTATCTGTAATGATTATTTTCCAACAAATGTTTTCATATGTAGTTGGGCATATTATTTATTATAGGATTTATGCAAAATAATTGACCTTAATTGAGCATAGATAAAGCTTAATATCCTTACTAATGAAAATGATAATTTCCTTAAGAAATTTATCATTTAAAAATTGGCATTCATGTAAAGTGTAATTCTATTTCAGTTAATGTTATACAACTTTTTATTTGTTTAATGCAGTTGACTCGGGCAACTTTTAACTGAAAAGATGTTCAATAATTGGATATCTGTTTATATTATTTTATTAAATATTATAGTATTAAATACTATCATCTGTACATCTGTTGTTCATCATGTCATATTTTGATTACAATTTGAAATTACTTCTAAGTAGTTAGCTTCTAAAAGTATTTAACTAAATAGTTTGCCAGAGCAATTAGGATTATGTTATATGGTTATATTTCTTGAAATTATTTACTTCTGTATTTAAAAATGATTACCCAGATAGCAATTTTAGTTTGCAGCAAGCTTGCCACAAATTTGTCATGACAAGAGTGCAAGTTTGCCACAAATTTGTCATGACAAGTGTGCAAGCTTGCAGTAAACTTGCAGCAAGTTAACGAAAGCTCCGAAGTCACCATGAAACGAACTTGCAGCAAACTTGCCGTGCACACTTACAGCAAATTAAAGCAAAAAGAGAGTACGAAACACAACCCAGGATAGAACTCGCGACCTCCCGGTTCCGAAGCGGGGACGCTAACCGTTGAGCCAGCTGAACTCTGAGAGGAGAGGATAGATTTCGCTAAAACATCGTTCGATGCGATTCGTATACGATTTATTTTAAACTATTTTCTGGTTTTCATTAATTTTTTGAGTTGAGAATACGATTTGAAGTCAAAGAGAGAGCGATTTTCGCTAATAACTACGTTTTGCTAGTAGAATAAATTATGAAATTAGAGTTCAAAAGTAATTACTTTAAAATGGGACAAAATGTGTAGTTATTATTTTTCAACAAACACCGACTGTTTTTTAGATTTAATTTTGTTTATAAACGTTAAAATTTCAAAAAAAAATAAAAAAAGAAAAAGGCGATATAGTTTTCTTTAAAGTGAGAGTGATATATTTAGTAAAAAGATGGAAAATGCTTCAACAATTTTTTTTATAAAAAAGTTATTTTTTTCACAAATTATCATTGATTTATTTAATTAATAAAAAAGAATTACGGTCTAGGAGATGCTATTAAAAATCGGATGTTTTTTAAAACAGAGACAAAGATAATTATCTCTTTATTGTGCTATCTTTGCAGGAAGCTTGTTTTGCATACTTGCTGCAAGTTTGATTTGCAAAGAGGTGGCGCTACTTGTCACATCGAACTTGCTACAAGTTCGATTCAAGTTTGACGCGTCAAATTTTGCCATGACAAGTCAAAATCAAACTTGCTGCAAACTTACGTGCTATCTGGGTAAGTACTTAAATGAAGACTCGTCTGTTTTTCTATTCTTGGGTGGGAGGAAATAATTTATATATAATGATTATTTTCCAATAAATGTTTTCATATGTATATTATTTATTATAGGATTTTTGCAAAATAATTTACCCTAAATTTATAATGGATAAAGATTAATATCCTTACTAATGAAAATGATAATTTAGTTAAGAAATTTACCATTAAAAATTGCATTCATGAAAAAGTGCAATTCTATTTCAGTTATTTTGATACAACTTTATATTAACTTATATTCGTTTAGTGCAGTTTCCCCAGGCAGCTTTTGGAATAACATTTATTAATAACTTTTAAACTGAAAAAATGAGATTTCTTTCTAATTTTTACAAAAAAGTTTAAAATAAAGTTTATTAGTAAAAGTTAAGCAAATGGGAAAAATAAGCCTGCATGAAAGAGTAAGTTAACCTGTATTCAAGATTCAATAATGTATTTATTAATTTAAAAAAAAAAAACATGCACAAGAACAACAATTTTTAGTGCTAATAATAAGATAATGGAAAAACTATACACAATTCAGCATAATACAGTTTTTTCTAATATATTTTCAATCTGATCTTTTTCAGAAGTATCATAAATTATTAAGGATTATTCTCATGCATCTCCATATTAGAATGAATTTATATTCAAATTACACCTGTGTCCAATCTAAAAAATATTAAGAGAATGAAATTAAGTACCCAACTACACATGAAAACAATTGTTGGAAAGAAGTACAATCGTTTATCATAATCCTAATTGCTCTGCCGAACTTTCTTGAAATAATTTCAAATTATCAAAACACGAGTAACAACAGATTCAACTGAAATCTACCCATTACTCCGATCAGCTGTGTAGGCGATCTTCTGCGTCATCTCCGATCCGATAGATAAGTCTTCAGTCACATGTATTACAAAAGTGATGCAATCATTCGAAAACGCATATCACAACAAGAGGGATGATTCACCGAAAGACAATCGTACAAGACCAATAGCAGTAGAAACTGCTATTGGGGGAAAAAGTGATTGGGGAGGAAAATGTGAATCACAGAGAAACGTAATACGAGGGAAGAAATAGTTGGTACTTGTGGTTTCACGTTCTAGGGCACTGCAACTTTTCATGGCGCCATCTATTGTCAGTATATAGAACTATAAACTAAAACTTTGAAAAGTTTATTAAAAAATCAAATAAAAAAATTAAAACACTTTACTTTTAATTACAAATGATTAAATCACACCTTTTTGACAGTAGTATTCATCACTGGTATTTGTGATTTTTTGATATTACGTAGAAAATAACAGTTCGTCAAATATTCGTCATCCCTAATCCATTGCTGCGTAAGTTTTCCCGCACTAATAATCAGGTTGAATTTCCGGTTCAGGAGGAGTCCAAGATGGCTAACTTTGAAAGGGGCGAAAAAACATGACATCACGCGTCTTCCCGAGGAGAGAACGGGTCTCTTGACCAATAGCGGTCAAGCGCTTTCGTCACGATGACGTGGGTTCACCCCACAGTATTTAAGGGGTTGTCAGAAAAAAATTCGCTCTCTTGGCTTTTGGCTCTTCTCGTTTGTGTTGGTTTGACGACCTGACCCCGAGCGGTGGTGTAGGAATTTGCGGTACGGCTCAGTGTTGGCGCTGGACATTGCGGAGTAATGGAGGGTTAACTGGAGCAATCCAGGTGCATCGATCCGATTGTGAAGCGGAGATCAGCGATCTGGTGTAAAATGGACAGCAAATGATTCAACCAAGAAATAGAGCGCTATAGTTTGCAAAGAAGTTGCTATCTCGAAGCATCAGAAGCCGGTGAACCTGTAATCTGCATTTTTGGGCAAAATGGACGGCGATTTTAAAAAAAAAAAGGTAGCAGGTAGAGTGCGGTAGCGTCCAACGAGGTCGGCTCAGGGCTATGCCACTTACTGGCGGAATCTCCTGATTACCAACGTTTATTATTTTGTGCCACTGGTGCGTGGACGCGTCCACATCCAAGATCTTTCTCGAGCTTCGCACCAATTCCCGAGCAGTCTCAAAGCAGTGCGTCTCAGTTGAGCGAGGTCGGTTCAACATTCAGTTTTCGGCGGACGGAATGAGACTCTAAAAGTGTGGACTTGGTTTGCGACCTCCCAGGCTCCTTGGCCTTCTCGATGGATGCTGTTCCGGTGCCGTATTGTGTTTCTACTTTCCATGAGTCCTGGATTCGAGCCATGGTGTCGTCTAGCGTTTAAGATAAGTGTTTTTCTTTTAATATTTTTCTAAGATCGATGTGTTAACTCTAACCGGACATCGGCAGCCATAATCTAAGGTGGGACATTAACTTTTAGTTCAGGTTTAGGGGAGGATTTCTGGAGAAGAAAAAAATAATGTAGAGGAACGTGAATGTATGTTAAACGTCATGTAATCAAGAAGTACTAACCAATGTCTTTAGAAGTTATTATTGTTTTGCAAAAAAAGTATTTATGTGCCGGTGTTCCTTTTGTTATTTTACTATTTTGTATGGGGTCTGAGTCGCGTAAATTAATTTGATAACAAAAAAATTAAGGGGGTAGAAATCATATTTGGAGAGGAAAATTTTGCTTAATTCTATCTTGGTTAGTCGAAGTGATATTTAATGTCTGGTTGACGAAAAAATATAAAGAATAAAAAAAAGGGGTGGGGATTTAACTTGTCTAAACAAATGATTAAGAAATTCTTTCAATTTATGATGTGCAAATGTTGGTGAAATTGGTAAATGAATTAAAAGGTGATATGGTACTGGGATTAACATTAATCTTAAATTAACCGTGACTCACACCCCATGTTTAATGGTTGCTTTATTTTGTTATGTTTCTTGTATTAACGATTCACGAATTTTACCGGTAGGGCGCCCACCGTTTTCTTGTTTATTCGAGTTTTAACAATTTCATATAGTGTATTATTACTTACCAGTTTAGCTATTGTGTAAAGTGTGAATTAATTTTAAAGTTTTAACTAATTCGCAAAGTGTGCAATAACATGCTTGTGTAACAATTTCTTAAAGTGTAAAAACCTACGAATTTAACTAGTTCACAAAGTGTGCAATAATTTTGAAGTATAACTGTTTCTATATGTCTGCAATATCTTACTTGCTTCACTTAAACGAGGAATAATTTAAAATCATACTGATATAGCTTAAATAAATTTATATTGTTATTTACAATTACTGATTTATGTTGTTATTTCACAAGTGTGTCACATCCTAACAAGTCTGAGCTATTTGGTAAAATTAAGATCCTTTGGGTTATTGCTTAAAAATACACAACGCACCCCACCATATTATATTGTGTGATAACCTCTTAGCGAATTGATTTCCTTAACATTTTGATAACTTTGCTGAATACCTTTAGGAGTATATTTTGGTAAATAATTTTGTTTAACTTGAGTGTCAAAAATCTGTAATTCTTGGATTTACAAGTAATCTTCTTTTTCTTGTAATTTAATGTGTAAGAGTTAAAAGGCAAAATCATGACAAAAAAAATGCTGCCGTGACAACTTTATGACAGAAGTCGTCTCTCACAGCTGTTAACGCTGATTTGTACTGAAGCATTGTTACGTTTACTCTGCTTTGATTTCCTTCTGCTCCTTGGTAAGATTCACAACACCAGTTGGGTTGCCAACCAGGTTCGCCATAAGGAAACAAAATGGGATAAGCCATCGGATCTAAATTTGGGATGAGGATGTTGATATTAATAAATGGTTGCTGTGGATTTTCGGGATTCAATGGATACACGCGAATGTCCCTTTCGAATGGAGGTTCTCCATCGCTGTTGACAGAACCCATTGCTATCTTGTTGGCTGTCGGTGCATTGTACCTTCGCTGGTTTGAATGTCGATCGCGCCTAAAGACCATGTTCACGACGGGAACATCCTCGCCTGCTTCGTTTGATTCTGCGATTACTCGCGATTCAACCTCTCGAAGCATGCGATATGTGTCAGACAATCGATTGTGCTGTCTAAAGAAGCGATCGATTTGATCCAGGATTCGTATATTGCTTTGCTCATTAGCTGGATGATTTACTCGAATTTCAGTAGCCTGAGTACTATCGATCACGTAGAGTTGGGCATACTGAGGAACTGATTGAATGTTCACTGATTGAATGTAACTGGTGCGATGACAAATCTGACCGTTCACTTTGAATACGTATGGTCCCCCACCGCTGAAATCAACTACTTTCGCTCCCATCGATGCGAAAGAAACAGCACGGTGCATAAGGTCCATAGGACCTTATGCACCGTTTGGGTTCGAGAGTATAGAAAAACAGCTGTGGCGGTCAAAACAAAACGATCTGCCTATAAGCGACTCAGAAATAAAAGCAGTTCTGAGTCAGCTGTTTAAGACTGACCGCTGGCTGCCGCCGGCAGGTCACGTGTCGGTGGATGTGACGTCACATGCATAAGGTCCATTGTATAAGCGGATGTTATAATGAAAATTTTTTATGATCAGGATTATTAGGATTCGTCAATAAATCAAGAAGAAAATTAGGATAAAGCAAATCATTACCCAGTGCATCTGAGGGCTTCTCTAATTTGATTTTCCCTTTGCGGCAACAGCTGGTGAATTTGCCATCAGAAGGGCGTTCTGCAGTAAAGTTCTTTGATTTGCAGAACTGGCAAATTATGTTCATGGGTCAGCAGTTGTGCGTTTCTACTTTGGCCTCTATGAAGAAAATTGCTTCTTCGCGAATCCTTTGACTTTTACGGTCTCGGACTAAGAGATGAGCTTCTATCTATTTTAAAATTTGTCGGGAACTATTGATCATAGCTAGGGATGACGAATATTTGACGAACTGTTATTTTCTACGCAATATTAAAAAATCACAAATACCAGTGAAGAATACTACTGTCAAAAAGGTGTGATACAGTCATTTGTATAAAATGTACGCAAAGCGCTTTTTATTTTAATTTCTTTTTTCAATTTAATTTTGCGAGATTTTATTTTTAGTTCTATATACTGTCAATAGATGGCGCCATCAAAAGCATGATCTACCTTCCCTACACAGGGGGTCATCACTACAACCCACCCCGGGGAAACAGTCTTCACCGGTGACCTTCCAGATAAGCAGGTAACGCTTCACGGCGCAGATAACCATACCCCAACTCGTCTGGTATTATATCACATTTCGCACTCCCCCTCCCCCTACGTCTTTCTGTGAATCATCCCTCCTGTTGTGATGTGCTTTCTCGAATGATAACGTTGCTTTTGTAATTCAAAGCTTCGTCGGGAACTCAAAGGAGCAAGTATTCGTTTTTCTCTTTGATTGACAGAATCACGGTAATTGTATAAGAAAAGAATAGTCGCGGTAAAGATCCCATACTGTGATCGCAACGAAAACAGCGAATGTGACATCGTAGGATGGCTTCTGTGGTTGATTAATATTGATTGTGACCCGTGAACTCAAGTTCCAACATCTCTTTCTATAAGAATTTTTGCTGGCGCCATCTGTTGACAATACAAAGAACTAAACATTAAATCTTAATAAAAAGTGTTAAACAATAAGTAGAAGTAATAACAGTTTTTTATTTGAATTTTTTAGAACACTTTACTTATACTTAGGGGTCTATTCTGGTACCCCCGGTTGGGTTGGGTTCCGCACGTAAACAACGGAACCCAACCCAACGGGGGGTACCAGAATAGACCCCATAATAAGACTTTTTGAAAATTAAAAGTGTAATTGAAATAACAGTTATTTGGAATAGATATTTAAAAATAGCAATAGAAAAACTATTTGTTACTCAAAAAATCGTGGATTATACATCCCTAATCATAGCGAGAGAAATTTTATATCAATCGATAGCAAATTTTAATTCACTATTTTAGAGCTATTAAATTTGAAATTAGAACGACAATTACTCTTTTAACTTTAAAATGACTGAAAGTTAGGTTCTCTAACAATGAAATAATGCTGTTTAACGTCTCGCAGTGCTATACGCGAGTTTTATTGTTGGTGACGTCAGAGCGTTATCGAGGGATCTGGTCTATTATATTAGTAATACAGGCTGGGACAGAGGAATAGGATGTTTTTGAAATAATCACATAATTGCTAGTTTCGGCAAAAAAAAAAAAGATGGTCGATTTTCAAATTTTTTTTATAACTTCTGTTGTTACCCTTTATCTCTAAAATAAGATATTAGCTATGTTTTCAACATATGTAGTTACCGAGATGTAAAGGATCGCGTCACCAATTCATGCGTATTTTTGCCATCTTTGCGACTCAGTAGTCGCTGAAGTACAATTCCGATTTTCAATTTTTCTGTAACTTTTGTTGTTACCCTTTATCTTTAAAATAAGACATTAGTTTTGTTTTTGACATATGTAGTTACCGAGATATAGAGGATCTCCCACACAACGTTTTTTGTGGCGTTTTGGCGTGTGAATCAAAATCCTTCCCGAGACCCCAATTGGAGGAACGTAGTCCTACGTTAAAAAAAAAAAAAAATGAATATTCGTGATCACATAGTATGTTCTTGAACGCAAAATTACATCTTCCGATTGATGACCATTTTAGTTTATGCGTTGAAGTTCCGCAGAATGCTTTCGAGCAGAGCGGAGTGGATTTTGTAATATTGCTACTTTAACCTTCCAACATTTTCTGGAGTGCATATATCGGATGTGGGCTACCAGACGGTTTTGTTTTCCTTTATGAACCGATTGATGACCATTTTAGTTTATGCGTTGAATTTCTTTTAAGAACCGATTGATGGTCATTTTAGTTTATGCGTTGAAGTTCCTTTAAGAACCGATTGATGACCATTTTAGTTTATGCGTTGAAGTTCCTTTATGAACCGATTGACGACCATTTTAGTTTATGCGTTGAAGTTCTTTTATGAACCGATTGATGACCATTTTAGTTTATGCGTTGAAGTTCCGCAGAATGCTTCCGAGCAGAGCGGCGTGGATTTTGTAACATTGCTACTTTAACCTTCCAACATTTTCTGGAGTGCATACCTGATGTGGACTACCAGGCGGTTTTGTTTTCCTTTATGAACCTCTAGAACGAAGATGAATCCGTTGTATGATTGTGTTACGCGAGGAAACAGTCTTTCGATGAATTTTGAATCTGCAAACGAAACTCAAGCTGTAAAGTGAAACTCGATTGAGCACCCTTCCCAAAACCATCGTAAGCAAAAATATGCTATTCTAATGTCCATGCAGGGCCGGTCCGAGAGGGTTTCGAAAGGTGCCAGCGCACAAGGCCCCGATTTTCTGAGGGCCCTTCTCCACTGAGAGATTTTGAAAAACAAAAATTAACTGCATTGATTTATTTAACGATATTAAAATTTGCTATTAAGTTTTCCCTCCCAAGACACACTATTGCGCTTTCCACTTTCTATCTTGCAATATTTATGTAAAAATAATTTATTTGAATTGCATCCAAATTTTCCTTCTGTTCCAAAATAATTTTATTGGCTTTACCAATTACCGTCGCATCTGCAGAAAGATCTTTTTCATAATTAAAAATAATGAAACATTACTTGAGATCTAGCATTAGTGAAGAACGATTGATTTGCTCAGCCATTTTTAACTAGTGAATTCTTTTTAACAAAAAAACTAAATTGTGATGATATTATCAATGAATTTGCGATAAGACATGCAAAAAAAAAAAAAAAATCATATATTGTAAACCAATTTTAGAAACTTGCATACCAAATTCCATTTCAAGCAATTTTTTTTATTTATTAATGATTTTTTATGCGATTGAAATATTAACTTTCTAAAAATATTTCAACTATTTGCCATTTTCATGTATTCCTTTAGTCATAATTATACCAAATTGTGCAATGCACTAAATAGTAAAACACAATTTTTACTATTCAAGTAACTATCAAGTATTTTACTATTTTATTAATAGCAAGAAACATTTTGCTGTACAAAATTTGTTTCAAAGCCCAGCTTTTGTTCAGGCCAGCTCTGTGTCCATGACTGTACGATGCCGACTGACCAATTGAACAGAATGTTTCCGTTCGCACCCGAGTTCCTCTCTTCAAGGCCAGGCATGCACTGTTTCAAAAATATCTAATTCCCCTGCCTCAGCCAGCATTGTGGAATCTTTTAATCATTTTATTCTCAAATTCACTATCAGATGGCGCTACAAGTATAAAATAAAAACTTAAAATTAATCTATGAAATGTTAATCAAGTTCTAAAAATATTAAAGTAGTGTATTATCATCAAAGGCAGATAACTGTACAGAATTTTAGAACTCTAGCACATCGAGAAGTGACTGAATAACAGATTGCAAAATTTTATCTTTGCAATCACGAAACAAGTTAAATGAAAGGTGTCAAAATAAGACGTGTCAAATAACTAAGTAACTTCCTTATAAAAAGCATAAATATTAATTGACTTCCTTAAAAAAGCTAGGAAATCTAACTTATTTAATTGAATATGATAAGTTTCACTTGAATGCCAATATATGTCGAAAATATAAAGAGTGCGAAATTAATCTCATACAAAAATAACTATTACAATTATTTTTTAAATTATGTTTTATTATTTTTCATTCATTGTTTGACATACAGGTCTTCATCATTTTCACATAAAATGGACCTTTATTCAGTGCTTGCTTTTTATAACACATACTCCACATTAATTCTTCCAATATTGAAAAGCTTCAAATGCCTGATCAACCAAAGAAAGATGGGTGCTTAACATCCCTGAGAAACTTCTACACGCCCCCCCCCCTTCCATTAAGTGTGATTGAATAATTTTTTTCTCAAGCTTTGTTAAGAGTGGTTCACACACATGAATTTAGGAGACAGGTAAATTTTCTTAAAGCTCTCATTTCAACAGAATCCATTTCCTTGTAATTAATTCCCCAAATAGCCCTCAGATAAGAAAGATCAGAGGGTTAAACGAAACCTGGCCATAATAACAGTTATAATTATCAAAATTTACCAAAGATATTAACTATAAATTAATAAGTCAAAAATTAATTAAAAACTCTTAGTATTATATAGAATGGCACATATGCAGCTATTTCTAATATAATACAGAAACAAATAATAGATCGATTTATAATCTTACCCTTGACAGAAAATGTTGTCCATTTTAGAACTCCTATGGCTAGTGGTCTTCGAAGAAGTTGGTCATTCAGGTTCTTTTCCATTCCTTCCATTTTGAATATTTATCTTTTACTTTCAAAATTCTATTTTATGTGTTTTAAATATTAATTGTTGTAATTCTTTTGTTGATGCAATTATTTGCTGCTATTGCGTTGAGCACGCAAAAAGGTGCATTGTCATCGTTTTTTGTTTAAATCTTCTGTTTCTTATTTATAAATTTTTATTTATATTTCTATTATCTGGTCATAATAAGGTATTTGGAACATTTTGAAATTTCATAATAAAATAAGAAGAAAAAACATGTTCATAAACACTTTATTTTGAATATAAAATACCATTACGTAGCACATATCATTTGAGAGCATAATATGATGATATCAATGTTCTTTTTCTTTTTATACACAAAAAATAGCTTTATGCAGTTAGCACAGCTGTCAGCATTTAGAAATATACAGTTCTGAAATAAATAATATGTCGCATCATTCATAGTACAAAAACATAGAAGTTTGTAAAACTAAAACATCATATATAGAAAATATATACAAAGAAGCTCTATTTTTTGAAACGTTGGTTTCAAAGTGTTCAAAAAAGAGATATATCTAATAAACTCCACAGAGAACTAACAACTTATATTCTAACAAAATATAAAAAAGTAAAAATATCCCTGTAATAAGATGAAAAGCAATAGAAAAACAAAATTAATGGCACCTACCAACTTCCAAAAAACTTAGAATGACTTTTCCCACAAGTATGCATCCATATTTGTGCCAAATAAGAAATATAGTGTATGTAACGATAATGAGAAATGTATGAAATGAGACAGCATGAAAATTTCTTTATTGTATAGTGGAACTTCGCTCATTCAAACTCCATGCGACTACAACAAAAATTTAATTTAACCAAAAAATCAAATTAAGGAAAATAATAGTCTGAAGTGCAGTAAGAGAAAATAACAATTTCTAAAGAAAAAAACGAAAGTTTTATTTTTAATATTTAACAGTTTAAAAAAATAATGCATAATAAATAAAAAAAAGCAAGTGATTTTAATAAATAAAAGTAATAATAATCATAATTAAATTTTTTTATCAATTTTAAAAGTAATAATTTCAATAACTAAGTAATTTTTATAAAGAGTATACAACATTTTGAATAGAAGTGTTGTACAATAAAACTTCAAAATTAACAGGATAATCAACATCTTAACATTTTCAAAATTTCTTAAAAAGGGACAAACTTTTTTATAGTTTTATTTTTAATTCAAGGAAACTGAGAAAAATTCAAATTAAAAACGTTTAAATTAGCTAAGTTCCACTGTATTAAGCATTCTACATTTTATTTTTATTTTTCACTAATAGACACTTTCGTAAGTTTGCAAAGATTGTTTAAATTTTCAAACACTAGCCCATCACTGATATAAATCATAGTCAAATATTCTACATCTTAAAAAATCAAGAACACTTCCCTCAAACACACACAAACAAACTACATAACAGTTGATTTAAAAATAGATACACTTTAAAAATTTATAACAAATTATTTAAATTATATGAAAGCATAAAATAGAATTGAATGTTTTTAAAATAAAATATTCATTTTAAACATAACTTCAGAGGAACAGACACACTGATAATCAACTCATGTAAGCACAATGCACTAAAATACTGAAATTTCATTTGTATTTAAAAATAAACTTATTCAAAATAGTTTTTAAAAATGCACTTTTATTAGAAAGTAGATTTTTTTTATTTTAATCACATTCTCTACGTTTCAATCCTTAATTTATAATTCATTATTATAAGTATTATGGATTCCTGAAATCAATTTGTTCCCAAATTCATTAACAAGTAACATCACTTGGATGGAATGAATATTTAGTTAAATTAATCGATTAACTGTTAATTAAGTTCTCAAAATTTTAACGTAGTGTATAGCCATCAAGAACGCACAAGCATACAAAATTTCAAAAGAGCAGTACAACAAGAAGCGATTGAAAAATCTATTTCGAAATTCCATCTTTACAAACATGAAATAAGTGATGTTAAATAGAAGTTTGTAAAGATGCCAACAAGATATGTCATTTTGAGCAATAGATTGGTTATTTCAGATCATAAACCTTTTTTTTTTTAAAGCCAAGTTAACTCTATCGATACAGGACTGTCCCTTCAAGCAAAAGACGATAGCCATCCGAAACGTCACTCTCAAATTTCCACCCCCTTTCGTTAAGTGTGATTGATTTCACACCAAGGCATGTGCTTTCTTCGTTACAGTAGTTCGGTCAGATGTGTTTGGGGAGGAGGGGAGTTTCCTTACAATTCGGACAATGCCAGCTGTCATGATGTTCGAGGGGGAAAGTGAATTTCCCTCATTTTTGATAGAGGAGATCGGACGTTCCCGTATTTTGAGGACCCTTTACTTCAATGGCTTTACGAATCAAGAGGGTCAAACCAGGAAAACTCAATAAAGTATTTGAATCATAAAAAGTAAGAAGAATTTTTTTTTTCATTTCAACAAAGCAGTGGAAGTAAAATATGCTTTGAGTAAAAACAGAATTAGTAAACAGTAATTTCTATTTATATTATTAACAAGAACAAATTGTAAATGAAGAGAAGTCACAGCACATAATTTTACAAATATCTTCTATGAAAAATTAAACCGTTATACAAAAATATTAATAGGAGTTAAATTTTTATTTTGTTTCTTATATTCAATTATTCGTATTAATATTTCATTATCTGTTTGTTTCATTTCTTGCAGTATGCTGGAAAATACCTTAAAAAGATGAGTGGATTAACCAATCCAGAAAAGGCACTCATTGTTCAAATAATGATTTAGGAATAATAAAAAAATAATCTAATGAAAACAAATTACAATGGATTTATATCTAAATATATGTACAGGGTGTTCACAAAATCTGCTTGTAATTTTTAAAAAAATCGAAGGCAGTTCAAGGATATATTTTAACACTTTATTTACCGAATTAACTTACCAGCAACTTTTCAATTTCATTTTGGCATCATTAGGTATGTTTTAATGCAGAATAACCCCAGGAAAGATGGAAATACTTCTTTAAATTAAATAATTTAATTACTAATTAAAAAATTTAATTTCCGTTTTCATCTGCCATCTATTGCCAGCTGTCGAAACTACGTTCCTCATGTTCATGTGAATACCGCAATTATGAAGATATAAGTGTGATTAAACTAGTTTTTTTAAGTAACATCGGGAAATAAAGGGTTAATCAAGTTTGTCCTATGTTCTCAAATCATTATCAAACTTTGTGATCACATTGAATTTGAGTATTTCAAAATACCTAGTGGATAAAAGAGAAGTTGTTAAGAAAAAAAAGCTGCTCGTCACGGAAAGGCACATTATGCACCATGGGATGTGTATCTTTCTTTTGTTCATGTTAAAGACATTGATTTAGTTTGTTTAGTTTAGTTATATTAATGTCCCGTTTTGAAGCAACACAAAGGCTATTTTGAGACGGACCTCGTAATTTTGAACCACAGTCAGATGACGAGGACGACACCTGAGCTGGCACCCCCTCTAGAAACTTCCACACCACACCAACGGGAGGTCGTTTGGCCACTATGTATTATTTAGCATGCAACAGGCCCCATACACGGCGGATCTTCAGTGGAATCGGGTTTCGAACCTGGAACCCTCCACCCCAAGGCCGAGACCTTACCTCTAGGCCACTGAGGCCCTTATTAAAGATATTGGAGAATAGTTCAGTGCATAAATCGGAGTAGTGGACTGTGTTAAGTTTAATAAATTTATAAATTTACTGAACACAAAAAATGTATAGATCAAGGCAACAATTTAGAACAAATTTTAAAGTAGTAACAACATTTAAGAGAGAGATAATACCCATTTTCAACAGGAATTCTCCAAAACATGAAGGGAATGCAAATGAGTAAGAACTCGCATGAACTCCACACTCCCAAGGGCATGAAACTGGTTCATGAATTTTGAGACCCAAAAGGTGTGAAATTTGGGCAACTAATGGGGCATAGGCATTATTGGACAAAAATAATGATAAGGACGTTAACAATCCAAAGGAAAAGGTCACTTAAAAAACACAAATTAAAGATTTTATTTGATTTACAATTTAGCAGTCACTATGCTACTAAGAATGTGGCGAGAAATCACACACCATCTTGATGCGCTCTGTGAATGAATGATGTCCATACAGAGGTGAAGAAAGTAATGCATAAAAACTTCAATATCTACTCCTCATTCTGTAATAATTTTTGAAAATTTATCTATTCATTTGTTTTCTTAATAAAAGCTTGGAACTCTAATGAGACTTTGTGGACACCCTGCATATTACCTTTTCTTTTTTAAAATCTGAATAATAATCTGTTATATATCCATAATAGAATATATCCATGTAAAGATTTCATGCTATAGAAAGTATGTAAATATAAAATCTAGGGAAAGTGAGAAAAGACAAACATTAAAAAAAAAAAAAAAAGTACTAAAATTCAAAAGGTAAGAATGATTCTTAATGGTGAAAAGCACTGAATTAGAAAGGAAATTACTGATATTTTTACAATCGACGAATTTATATAAAAATACATAGTGGGGGAAATAAAAGTTTAAAAATCATTATTTGTGCTTACAATACTTTAGCAATTAAACTAAGCTATTTCTGAAATACTTACTTTCATCAACATATATTAACAAAAGTCAAAAACCAATTCTGGATATATGTTTTTTACTTCAATTTTTACAACAGAAGCATTATCAAAATACTTATGCCCATAAAAAGATAAAACTCATAAAACTGTTCTTTAAATACAGAAATATGTGAAGACACAGTTTCTTAAATTTAAATATATACTACCACTACTAAGAGAATAAATGACAATATTAGAGGCCCTTTTCCATGAAAGAATAGAGATGATTTTATAACAAGACCTCTAACAATAAATCAAATTAAAAACAAGCAAAAATTAATTAATGTTTCACACATCTGCTTAACCACTTAACTGTTTTGCCCGTATGCTGTACACGCTGCTTCCGGCACTTGCTCGGTTTGCCTGTATGGGCAAAAAGAGTTTACATGCTTCATAACTATTTTGAAAGTATTTTTTTTTCTCAAATTAGCTTATTATGTTACCAAAAAATGGCATTAGAAATCAGACTGTATATTCCAGGGTTTTAACAATCGAGACAAAATCATTGCATTTGCCATTTTTTCATGACTATTTCAGTCATGTGATATATATAGACCATATGCCTGATTATCTCTCAGTCATATGGAACATATGCGATTGACCATACTGTGGTTGATAACAGGGGTGATTGCAATTTAATTTCAAAAATCCTGAAAACTAGTATGCAATAAAAATCTGATATAATTTCGAATAATTATAGATTGCTAATGTGATGTATTAACATACAAATTTTAACAAAACGACTGAATTTTCACTAATTAACAGTTAAGTGGTTAATAAATTTCGAAACAATGTTCATGTTACTTAAATTGATAACAAATTATAGTACTACATCTGCAGAAGCCATACATTTAAGATACGTATGCTTGAAGACAAATAATTCATTCAAAATACATTACTTAACCCAAACTACAGCTTTTTAAAATCCAATACGATACAAATTTTAGAAAAATACTCAATACTCCTTACCATCCAAATTTAACTTTTTATAACTATTATATCACAAGCAAGCAAGGCATATTTTGTGAGGAGTCCTCAAAATTGGAAATATTTGTTCACAAAATATATTTTTTATACTGTAAATCACAGAAATGAAATGAAATAATTTCATACTGAGCAGCTTAATTTGGTAAAAAATAGCTATTTTGGAATTCAAAGCAAAAATAATTTTTGACCTTTCATCAACAAGATGATACAAATCCCCACAGAAAATCTAGAGGGCATATCACATCGAAGGTTTCAACATTTCAGGGCATCAAAAAGACACTTCTCATAAAAATTGTGATCATAAAAAAAAAATACATACAATAAAATTATCTGATAAAAATTTTCAATGAATTATCTTTAAATTGGAATGTTCGACAAAGTGGAAAAAAGAATAGTCATCTCCATAGTACACAATTTATGATAATGAACTTAATCACATAACACAAAGGTTCCCAACCTTTTTACCCTTGATTATTCTTCTTGTTTTCACGTACCCCCTAATATCATATCCAACCCCCCCCCCCCCCCAACCACCTGCCTATGCAAAGAAGCTTTTATCAATAATGTTAAGGTTAACTTAAAAGTGAAATGACTCAAATTAATAACATTTGTGGAACTTATTTTTGATTTCACACTTTATTCCATTTTTACAATAGTATCAGTTCAAAGCCAAAAGAAATGAAACCAATATTGTAATTATTTCGCTTTAACTTATAAGGATGACTAAAAATTACACTTCATAATAACTAACTATTCAAGTGATATAGTTATTAAATAGCAAGTATTCACATGGAGAAACACAATTCTTAAACGTTTTTAATTCTGCGCGTTTTCTTGCTTCCACCACTAACAACTTTGATTTTGCGGCCCCCCCAAGTAGTCCTTCGCGTACCCAGAGGTACGTGTACGACAGGTAGGGAACCTCCGATGTAACAAATTGTGAGTTTATTTTTTTCCATGCAATTAAAAAATAGATTTAATCTTATAAGTCAACAAAACAAATACTATTCTAAATAAATTCTTCCAGAGGCACAAATGATTTAGTTTTCTCTGTGAAAATGATGTTAATTGGTGTATAAATCCATAATAATAAAATCCCAAAGTGGGCCGCTATCAGTTGCCCTTTGTTTGACAGTAGAAAATGTTAGGGATGAGAAAAACTTGCCGGTTTTTAACCAAAAATCGTTTTTTTTTTTGGTTAACCGTTTTTTTTCTGGTTATAACCGGTTATTTATTTGTCCCGGTTATAACCGGTTATTTTTTCGGCCTGGTTATAACTGGTTATTTTAAAAAATCCAATAACTGGGTAAAAAACTGGATCAGAAGATAGACTCAATTTTAGGATCAATTATACTAAAATTTACCAAGTTATGAAGCTTTGAATTTCATCATCTTAGGCCAATCAACGACAACCACTTCCTCAAGGTGTCGGTTGGTTGGCAGATTACTGAAAGAGTCTTTATGAACAGATGAATATTGGCCAATGGATTGATTTCCTGTAAAAACAATATTAATAAAAAATTGCCTACGAACGGTGCTTTTTTATAAATAAAAAAAACCCTCGAAAACCAGTTATTTCAAAACCCAGTTATTTTTAGTGGTTATAACTACCAGGTTAAACAGGAGGTGAAAAAGCCTGAATAACCGAAAACCAGTTATTTTTACAATAACTACCATCCCTAGAAAATGTATTCTTATTAATAGAACAAATGACAACCACCTGGCTAAGAAAAAAAGCTCTTGAAAAGGCAGTTTTGAAAGGAAATCACTGCCCTTGAAAGGGTTAATATTTTTAACTTTTCTTTAAGGTTCAGCAAAAGGAAATCTGGTATAAAATACCAAGTATCAATACATATTACATTAAAAATCTCTTTGCAGTCAAGAATGCTGCTTTATCACAAAATTTATCCTAAAAACTGGTGCTATAAAAGTTTGGATGCATAGCCATCAAAATATTTATTCATAAGAAACATTGGCTAAGATCTGGATTTTAAGACTTCTAGAGCCTTTTCTGAAGATAATTTTGAAATAATCAATATGAGATTTTTTTCAAGGGTTTTTCTTTCTGACATTTTTTTAATTACTGAAATAAATCTCAATAATTTTAATTACTAAAACAAATCTCAAACATTATACGCACACTATACAAAATGCGAGAGCAGCAAAAGTAGGATTTTAAATATTAATGCATTGCACATACATTTATTACTGCTAAGTAAGATGCAACAATTATGCAATTTTTCATCTGGAATGCTTTTCAGTTGTTTCGTGCTCAAGAATGATTGCTCACTGGCAGGATGAGGTAAAACCATGATCAAAAATTATCTGTCTTATAAACTAAAGCATTCTGTTCATAGATGGCAGTGTTAACTTAATTTTACTATATATATACGCAGGCAAGTAAAAAAAGATTGAGAATAAATTTATAATATAAAAATACATTTTGTTGCACTAACAATTAATTCTCGTCGGATTTATAAATAAAAAAAAGCATCTACACATTCGTTTGGAAAGAATGAAAATGATAAAAAATGATTAGTCATCTGTTCCGTGCTTGCGCCATGATAATGCACATTCTCATGCTTCCACCATTATTGCACAGTGTTTGGTTTCACAGAATACCGAACGTGTGGGGAACCTTCCTTTGTTCTCTTGTTTGAAATTCGAACTATAGGCTAAAAATTCCACTCATTAAAGGCAGTTTTCAAGAGTACAGATGCACTCCGAAAAAGACGAGTTACAACGTGTGTTTTGGAACTGGCATACACATTAGGTAAATTGTATACAACTTGAAGGTGACTACTTCAAAAAATTGTTCATGGATCTACAATTGATGTCAGCAAGCCTCATACCAATTTTTATCTATCAAAGCAATAGGGTTTACGAGTTATAATGTTTAGAAGTATGCGATTATACAGACCGACAGACATTCGACGGATTTGGTCCAAAATTTGATACGAACCTACATTCCTGATGATAGAACTGTGTACCAAATTTTATCCATCTAGCTATTTAAATTTTTGAGTTATCGCATTTACATGAATATAGGCAGAAAGACTTCCTGTGGACGGATTTTGTCCAAAATCTGATAGAAACCTACAAATTATGTGTAAAGATCACATACCAAATTTCATCTCTCTAGCTGCAATAGTTTTCAAGTTATCATGTTCAGATACACAGACATAATTCCAAAATTGTGTTTTTCGGACTCAGGGAGGTCTAAAATGTGGAGATTCGTCAAAATCTCGAGTTCGAATTTCTTGTCGATTACAATACTTTTTCTTTGTATACTTCATATACGAGAAAGTAAAAAGACCCAATATAGTTTAAACTCTACCCAATGTATTGTATAAGTAATTAAATGTATTCTCATTCTTTTTTCATTTGCCCTCGTATAATTGGTTTGAAGTAAGATTTCTTCCTCGAGAAACAAACCTCAGAGTTTTTTTGTCCGCGAGTCGAAGTTATCTTCCACTCTTACACAATACAAATCACTTACACATCGTATAATAGTTAAAGAAATAACAGAGAAAAGACTGCAAGAAACACTCTCAACTTTGAAACTGCTTCACTTCTGGCTTCATGGCTGAAAGCCAGTGTGTCATTGAGTCTTACAGCTGTCTTTCTTGGACTTTTTGGATTTCTCGAGAGAAGTGGGTCTGCGTGTGCCTTGGATGGGCATGTAGGGGGGTGCGGGACTACCATCATCACTGTGGGCGTAGAAGCCATCCCCAATACCGCTTGGAGTGTAAGGTGGTACTTCTAAAGAAATCCAAAAACATCCATAAACACATAATGGAACACACCAAGAAAAATGAATGTATTTCTTTACAATACTGGATATCACAAGTAATACTGAAATACATAATATGAATTATATGCACAGTCCAGCTGAACTAAGAAATATACCACATTTGGACTAGTGAAAAGAATAATGGACAATTGCAGAATAAAAAAACTATTAGCTGATTAGAAAACTGTGCTGAAAACTGCTAAGAAATTTTTCAAAGAGGTTAAATTCAATAGACTATACGGTGACTTCTACTATAACCAAGTGTTGACAAGTCACGGAGTGTTGGGTGTGCATCAAGAGGGACTATTTGGCAAAGAAGGAAGCTGTCCATGTGGTGAACTTGAGACTATTGAACACATTTTATTAAAATGCAAAATTTGGGAAAAAGAAAGAGACGTTTGGTCAAAAAGCTCGCTTCAAAGAGATATTTATGACTTGGTATTTTATCCGCGTTTCAAAAAAGGCACTATTGACATCCTTAAAAAGCTCATGTCTTCACGTTTGACTTCCTGAGTTGGGATGTAGCTCTTCCTGC
>BGPR01024145.1:0-23544 GCA_013235015.1 Araneus ventricosus | reverse complement strand
AGAATTGATGCTCACGCCAAGTACGAGTTGCTTAGTGTTATCCATTTTCTTTAAGCAGAAGGTTGGTTTATGGAAAGCGATCAATGCAACTGTTTCTTGTCAGACCTTAACAGCGACAGCGAAGAGCCATTCCGACTTCCAGAGTTGTTCTTATTTATGATAATGCCCTCCCTCTCAGTGCAGTTGTAACCTAGCAGCTTCTGCCCGAATTATCAACGTGGGATTTTCATCTCTTCCCTGGATTGAAGAATTGGCTAGGAGGCCAAAGCTTCCAGAAAAACGAGGCGTTTCAAAGCAAAGTTAAGGCCCATCTCACATCACTGGCGGTATCGTTCTTCTAAGAGGGGATAGGAAACCTGACAAATGCCTGCATCTTCACGGTGATTATGTCAAAAAGTAACCATGTCTGTACGTAAGTTTTGGTAATAAATTCATTTTGTCCTCTACTGTTGCTCTTTTTTTCATGGTTCATTGGAGGTTGTGAAAAAAGGACCCTTGCGTTTTCAAAAGGAAGATTTGGAAGAATGCTTGGAGTCAAAGAAAGTGCTTATTCCTGTGAAGAGTAAAAGACAGTTGGAAGCAAAGGCTAATGAGATTGTTCTTTATTTATAATTATGATAGGTAACTGTTGGAAATAATAGTGTGTCTGTAAATAAAAGGAGAAAAAACCCGAGAGAATGTTTCTTTCTTCCAATAAGAACAACAACAACACAAAAAAATGTAACAGCACTTTTCGATTAGGAAAAAAATCTTTAAGCGTATATGAAGAAAAAAAAACTTTATTTATATAACCAGACTTCGTAGATTTATTTCCAACGTAGGATGGGTTTTTTGACCTTCTGATCTTATCGTCATCTACTTTTTGTTAACTGGATAATTTTCTCTCAAAGTTTTCAGTTGATGAGAATTTTTCGGTTTACGACATGTAGAATAAATAAAGAAGAAGCAGCTTTTCAAATCGTAATAGTAAAATAACTTACTGTAGAAACGACCTTAGTTGCTATTACATTACTATAAACGACTGTTAACAATTACAAGAAAGTTGTAAACCCTTTAAATTAATATTTCTCAGTTATCAATTTTTTAGCGAATAGCTTGCCTATGTTTTTCAAAAATATTCGAAACGCCGACCAATAGTCTAAAACACGTGAAATACTCACAAGGTTGTGACATTCAATTAACAATAACGCGTTTTTCAAGTATTTTCTTATACATAAGATCAGAAAATATTTCTGTTAAAGGAAAAGGAAATTGCATATTCTGAATACAAATCAGAATACAGTTATAAGAAAAATATATGAAAATAATACTGAACGGTCATCATTTTCTTCTTTATTGTTCAGTCTTCGCTAGACAGAAGCTCCTCAGTACACTGTGGAAGTACCACATACAGTACCCAGATAGCAATTTTAGTTTGCAGCAAGCTTGCAACAAATTTGGCATGACAAGAGTGCAAGCTTGAAACAAGTTTGTCATGACAAGAGTGCAAGCTTGAAACAAGTTTATCATGACAAGAGTGCAAGCTTGCAACAAGTTTGAAACAAGTTAACTCAAGCTTCGAAGTCACTTTGGGACGAACTTGCGGCGTCAAACTCATTACACAAATTATAGCAAAAACAGAGTACGAACACATCCCGGATTAGAACTCGCGACCTACCGGTTCGGAAGCTGACGCGCTAACCATCCGGCCAGTTAAACGCTGAGAGGAGAAGATAGATTTCGCTAATACATCGCTCGATTCGATTCGTATACGATTTATTTTAAACTGTTTTCTTGATTTCTTTAATTTTTTCAGTTGAGAATATGATTTCAAGTCAAAGAGAGAGCGATTTTCGCTAATAACTATACGTTTTGCTAGTAGAATAAATTATGAAATTAGAGTTCAAAAGTAATTACTTTAAAATGGGACAAAATGTATAAGTTATTATTTTTCAACAAATATTGACTGTTTTTTAGGTTTAATTTTGTTTATAAACTTTAAAATTTCAACATTCAGAAAAAGGCGATCTAGTTTTCTTTAAAGTGCGAGTGCTATATTTAGTAAAAAGATGGAAAATGTTTCAAAAATTTTTTTTATAAAAAAGTTAGTTTTTTTACAAATTATCATTGATTTATTGAATTAATAAAAAGAAGGACGGTCTAGGAGATGCTATTAAAAATCGGATGTTTTTTTAAAACAGCGACAAAGATAATTATCTTTTTTGTGCTTTTTTTTATCTTTGCATCAAGCTTGTTTTGCAAACTTACAGCAAGCTTGCAATGCAAAGGAGGTGGCGCTATTTGTCACGGCGAACTTGTGGCAAACGCGTTTTGCAAACGAGGGTGGCTCTAGTTGTCACGGCGAACTTGCCACAAGTTCGCTTCAAGTTTGACGCCTCAAATTTGCTATGACAAGGTAATATCAAGTCAAAATCAATCTTGCTGCAAACTTACGTGCTATCTGGGTAATTATGTTGCCATCTCATTTAACACTAAACAAAATCGGTCAGTTGAAAATTTAGTTTCATCATTTTCATTATTGTAACAAACGAAACACAATCTTTTCCAGTTTTGAGATGGACGACCTGCTTAAAACACTCTTCTAAACCATTTCTCTCATTGAGATGTACAGCAGTTCCGGAATCTAATGCGTGGCATCAAACTGTGAGAAATAATTCGCCATTTCTTATAAATACGTAAGTATTTACTATTTTACAATAGATGTAAGTTGAGAGTAAAGCTCTGAAATATAATTCTATCAATGATAGAAGCGAGCTAAAACTTCAATTAACTAGACAATTTAAATTAGTCGATGCTATACAGGATAACTTGAAATCCTGATTGGGATAATCATACCTGATTCTAATTCATCCTTATCATCTACAGATCCCAATTAGGCAAATTAAATTATATATGTATGATTTACGATAACTTCCAATTTAACTTGTTATATCAAAACATGATGCAGTCAGTCATATTAATCGTTATGAAAACAGAGAGTCCATCAAATAATCTGTTCAGCGTAGCATTAGTCCATTAAGCAGTGTTTAAAATATTTTCTTCACCCAAGTTGCACAGAAAGTTTCCGAAACTTTTATATTTAAATACATAAAATATATAATTTTTTACTTTTTTATCTTAATTCTCTATTATCTTATTCTTCTTCATCATTTTATGCTTAGTATGTTTTGTCTACATATTTTTATCGGTTGCGTTAACTTCAGATTTATAATCAAGAAGCATTATATTCGGTTATGTATTGTGATTAGTCGTATTTATGCAATTTTTTTGTTTTGATTTTCAATAAATCTTTCCGCGTACTGATCGCCTCAAAATGCCAAGACTAGCACTTTTTGATGATTTTACTCCGGAAAGGGATAACAGGCAATGAGTAAAGTGAGCTCATTTCCGGAGTTGTTTGCTAGGTCACGTTAAGTAAAATGTAAATACTTCCCTCTCCATTTCTCACTTCACCTCTTTTTTGGTGAAATCAACTCCGGCAGGCACATGCGCAAATGCACGGAGGTTTCGGAATCCGAAAATCACATATATATACCATCCAACACCTCACTGTTTTGAGTTCGGGGACAAACTGTGGGGAAACAAAAAGAAAAGTAAAACCATATTTCTAATTATATATATGTTACTGTGAAAGACCGAAACTGGAGAATGTCGACTTTCACCGGTGAAAGTCGACATTCTCCAAATGTGAATGTTGACATTCACCGGTAACATTACTATGTGAATGTTCACATTCACCGGTGAAAGTCGACATTCTCCAAATTTCGGTCTTTCACGGTAACATATACACTAATATAGTAAAAAAAATATATAATTTATATCTCTTAGTATATTGTTCTGATTTATTGTTGCAAGTTTCTTCTATGAGTTTACCAATTCAAGATTTTGAAACTAGGAATAGAAAGCAGGAAAATTAAATATCGTGTATTTTTTAATGTCGATTATGCTCTTAAACTAAAAAAAAACATAGATGTCCGTTACAGATAACGTATTTTTAATGCTCTTTTTTTATTCACACAGCCAGAGAAGACTATGTATCAGAAAATCACGTTACGCGGATTTTCAAACTAAAGAAACTGGTTATTTCATTCAAGCTCAATTTATTGCTTAATAGTTGTTTTGTGTACTTGTTAATAATTGCTTCCTGCATTTTAGCTACTATGGGAAAGGAACCATATAAACCCCCTCATAAAAACATAATAGGTATTTGGTGTCTTGTTGAATACTTTTGGATTTGATTACACCGGTAATTTAATCACTTTCATCTAATTATATGTTACTGCAGTATACTGCACTTCGGTTTTGTATTTTATTTATGCATATTTATGCTAGACTATTGTTTGCATTGATGTATAATTCAAAAATTATGCAGCACTGGAATTTTTTCGTTTCAAATGCGCATATGTGTTCTTCGATGGGATTAATTCCAGCCTTAGATGTTTCTAGTATAAAAATGAAAGTTGTGTCGTGCAGTTGCTGGTGAAAATCTATTTAATATAGCTGAATATTATTTCCTCTCCATCCTTAATAACATAATAAATGTGAAAGTGTGTCTGTTTGTCCCCTTTTCAAGTCTGAATTACCAAACTGATTTTGATGCAAAATTGCAAAGAAGTGCAATAAAACCCAGGGATGGACATAAGGTACGTGACGTCATCATAAATCCAATATCTACCCGACTACATACTAGAATAAAATAAACAACAAAAAAAGGCGAATTGCCTCAGCGATACGCGATGGAGATTAATAATTTATTTTTAAAATCAACCATCAAGTATTCTAAAAAAAACTGAAGTTATCTGCATTAATGTATTAAAAACCATCACGTCTTTAAAATCAACCATCACGTGATCGTGAAGAAAACGGCGATCATGTGATCCCGCTGAGGAAATTAATAAATAATTAATTTGTAGTTGTAGATTTTCCTCAAATAACTGAACTCAAAGACGAACATGGGGTATTAATTTTTCGAGTCTGCAGTCTACTTAATTTTAATAGTAGCGATTAATGCATCGCAAGCGCATGTCAAATCTAGCACCCAGCTCTAGTGGAAACTCGAGCTGAGAAACCTACTAGAAGACTAGAATCTGATGTCTACAGTGAGACAAGACGACGTGGATAAGCTGCTCTTAGTAGAGACGCCGGAGCAGTCTAAAGCCATTCGCATGAAAAATGTTGAGCATCAGGAAACAGACATGTTGAGCATCAGGAAACAGAGATGTTGAGCATCAGGAAACAGAGAAGTTGAGCATCAGGAAACAGAAATGTTGAGCATCAGGAAACAGAGATGCAGAGACACCTGAAGAGTCACAAAGACGCGTGATGTAAATACCGAACGTCAAACAGGAAATGTGTGTTTACACGTAACATTTTGGCAACCTTTATGCTACCTCATTTAATTACGACCCACTGATTGACTATGCTAATCAATGATTAATAATGATAGAGGCAATGGATAAAGATGTTTGTATTGCAAAGCGTTTAACTCTCTGAAACCGGCTAGATTGAGAATTCCAGAACCTGAAAAATTGAAGTAAATTTTCGTGCACGAAAAAAGAATGGAATCCTCTCTTTCTTTACAGAATTTCCAGAAGAACGGCAGCCGAATTTGGGCGATTAATTGTCAACAAAGAAAGGAACTACTTTTATCCCGTAAAATGCACTCAGGCACCCGAAACCGCCCGAGTCCAAGTCTTTGTCGAATGGGGCGGTTCGAGGCGGGGTAGGGCTCATAGAGTTAAGTGAAAAGAGGAAACAGCTGGTATGTGCTATTCTGGCGCATTAAGACTTCAGCTGCCATTGAAACTTACCCGTGTAGAAACACCATTTGGAACGTTACTTAAAATATCTATCACAGTAGATTATTGCAACAATGTAAACTTTTGGCTGTGAACGAATGTGCAATGCCGCACAAAAACGCTGTTGAAGGAAAGATGTTAATTACAACCAAAGTATCATGGGAGGGATGATGGCGGACGATTTTAGGAAGACTTTACCTGTAGTAACGAGGAGCGCACTGGTAGATGATAAAAATACATGTTTAAAAGGTTTCTCCGTTATGAGAGCATGCTAAAAAATTTTTATGATTGTTCAACTTTGCAACGACACTGAATCTGGACAGTATGTGGCTCCTCTTTCGAAAATTGGCTAAGGTTGATTTACAACACATTCAGAATGGTAGGATTGCATTAAACGGGGGATTTCGAAAAGTTGTTCTGAAAAGCGGAAAAGATAAGTAAGGTTGATTCTGAACTGAAAGCCAGCATGAGGAATAGAGAATGATTGTATAAAAGGGACATTTTGGCACCTACTAATGAAACTGTAGGACAGATAAATGAAAAAAATGTCACTAACAGTGGGAGCTATTGCAGAATATATAAAGGTAGATAAAATAATGAACAGTGAAACAGTGACAGTATATTCTGTAATCCTTAAGTCTTTAGAATTCTCAGGGGAGTCCTCCCACACGTAGAGGTTGAAAGTCTGTGTGCCAATACTGTTAATGCGTAAGCTCGATGCATCGAGACTGTGTAACACAGCACACAGTTTAAAATTACATACCTGGAGCGAAACATCGTTCTAGCTACCGTTATGACTGGAATGGCGATAGGAAAGAGTGCTTTAATGCTACGCATTCCCATAATAAGACAAATTCGCCTTTGAAGCTCAAAAGGTCGCAATTGCCTTTGAAAATAGCATTTGCCACGACGATTGACAAGAGTCAAGGTCAGACATTCAAAGTGGAACGTTAAGGAAAACCTTGTTTTATATATTGACGACTATATGTGATCTGTCTGCTCACGAAATGTAATATACAAAAGTATGTTGACCTAGATTAACAAATTACCTTCTTATAACAGCATACAAGCACAGTCCTGTAGGTATTCCAACTACACTTTTCATCTCCCCTTCTTCATTTTCAATATAAAGCAAACCATTGATATCCGTCAATAAACAAATACAATAATTCAAATTCATCGTAGACGAAGTTTCGGATTACAGTTAGTCTAAAATAATCACGAAGGAGAAATCTAGTTTTGAAAAATCGATATAATAATCCTGAGAGAGATTCAATAAGGCAACATCAAGTAACACAATTGCATAATCATTATTGAAAAGACATCTGAGAATCTTCCATCTAAGACATTAGAAGAAAGACATCTTCCATCTAAGAATCTGTAGCCAATTTGCAGAGAATCTGTACAGGACGAATCATTTCATATATGAAACGGATTTCTCGTAACTGCTCGATTTATTTCAACATACCCCTTCTGAAGACGGAACCACGGTGGCCTTGAGGCAGTGTTTGGGATTCGGGACCGGAAGGTCGCGGATACGAGACCCGATCCATCGAAGATCCGTCGTATATACCGGCTTAGTGCGCTTTAAATCCGTCGAAGAATAAATGTCCTACAGCTGGTGTGGCTTAGAAGTTTTGAGAGGGGATTATGAACTCAGAGATACTTTCGCCATCTGACGACGACACTAAATTATGAGGTCAATCTTAAAAAAAAGACCTTCTGTAGCTTCAAAAGCGGATGTTAAATCTAGATAAACTAAGCTAAACCTCCTACTACCTATTATTAGAGGATGTTTAAAGGACATTATACTCAATTGTAAAATGCCCACAGAACTGATATACAACAACCTTTGTCTCATAATGCGTCTGAAAACACTACGTGAATGATATTAATTTTGAAGGTTTAATCCGGTTCATTGCAAAGAAACCGTCAAAGCTCTGGGCAAACTGGGTAGCTAGATATCAAACATTTTATCAACCTGCTATTTTTTAGGATTATTTTAATGAGCCCATGTATATTTGGGCAAATAAGCTGGATCAAACCAGGCTGTTTGAACGAGCAATTGGTTATTTTATAATTAACCTAAAGATGTGCGACTAATTAGTCTAATCCTAAAAAATATAAGACTGATTAGAAAGTACTAGCTAGTTTTTCAATTTTCCTGGCACATTGAAAATTGATGCTTCTCTTCGCAATAAGTCGTATTTTCCAATAAGGCTACGACATTAATAATGTCTAGAGCCAGGAGTGCACCACTCTAATAATTTGCTACTCACTCTGAGAAAAATCAGCATGTTAAACCTCTGACTGTGATTATTCTAAATCACTATTTTAGGTTCAACGTTTACAGACGTGATTAAATACAGTTGAGCTAAGCGAGTTGTTATTTATTTGCAAAGCTTTATTGGTATAATATGATCCAACGCTATAATAGTACTACGTAAACACATTAGCCTGTGAAAATCGCAGGATGCAGAAGAAAATAGACTTGCTTCCAAACCGCGAAAGTAGCGAAATACACAATCAGAGGGTCAATAGTGAATATATTATTTTTTTCATGAGAAATAAGCTTTCAATTGACAAGATAATCTATATATTTAAAATAATTGGCAAAAACAGCAAACCAGTGCTCCGTCCCCAACCACTGGACCCATTTCGATAATTTTTATTTTATATGGAAGCGTGTGACGTCTAGATACGTCATCAATGGTTGCCTGCCACGCTCCATGCGTTATATCTCCCAAAGTAGAACTCCTCTGTCTCTACAACCGACACTTCGGCAACTTATTTCGCCAAGTTGCAAGCATAGCTACAGGCAATTATTATTATGGGCGAAAAGCTGGTAGCCGTATGCGGCTAGTATCGTTTTTATTTTTACTTCAGTACTATGCATTTTGCTTTCAAATAACGTAATCTTCTTGCATTTCTATCCTGTTTAAAGTTTTATTATGTACTAGCCGCTTTTGGCAACCAGCTTATTTACTGGTACTATCGATTGTTATTAATTTCATTTAATATCTGTTATGCATAACTTGATATTCACGATTCGACCGATTCTACGCGCCATTCCCGATTTTTATGTAGTTGTGCCAACATGCCAAAACGTTTTTTTTAAACGAATTATGCTCTAATATTTTAAAAGTGAAGTCAAAATATCTATAACAAATGATTTTGTATGGTGTGTTGCTTATCTTCAATGCTTTCAAAAAATATCCTTATTACTCATAGCTAACATATAAAAGAGCAGCACATGAAAATTCTTTTCAAAGGCCAAAAACGACACTCAGAACTAATATCTACCGCGTTAGACGGAACCATAATACAAAAGGAATACAAAAGAGGAAATGCATTTTTGTGGTGGTAACAATGAGCACGACATATCATCTCTGTTCAAGGTCAGTTCATCATATTTAACGATATAACTTTTATTCCCTTTTGACATATAAGCTTTTTTAGCTTCTTACACGAAAAGACAAGGCATTTCATTATGAAATGAGTAGTTTATTATACTATGCTTTAGAGCGTTGAATAAAACTTAATTGCTTAGCTATGCTGTAAAAAAGGAGTAACATTATGGATTCTTTGAGCAATTGAAGAAAAATATATTATGAGAGAGTTTCTTTGGTAGCAATTTCAATTTAATAAAATACAATAACCACGAATGAGGGAGAAAAATGTTATAGCTATTTAACGGAAGAATAGAATAAAAATCGCTGAGAACTTTGCTACAACAATTTAGAAGAAAATATGCATATTAATGAATATTGGGGGGGAGGGGGATTGAGCAATGAATAATTTATCACTGTTTATCATTTTTTTTTTATTTTACAATGAACAACCTATGGTAAATTCATCATACTGGATTGAACAAACAATGATAAATTCATTATTGGATTGAGCAACAAATCCTACTGGATTGAACAACAAACCATATTTTATTGAGCAACCAATTATAAACTCATTATTGGATTTAACAACCAAATATAAACGCATTACTGGATTGAATAATGCGTTATTCAATCCAATAATGAGTTGCAGAGTAATCATACATTTCTATTGCTTAAGATGTAGGATAAATATGTGCGAAAAGGGATTTGCATGCGATTTTTTAAAAATAAATATTCAATAGCCTAGAACACAAATTTGAATTATTAGTAAATGTTTGGGAAGAAATATGAGCTGTCTCTTAGGAACTATGACATAACACTCCGCAGGTTAACAATGATTTTAGAAGAAATTATCCTCAGATATCTGAATATTTTTTTAAGTAGATACATTAAAAGTTTTTATAAGATAAAAAATACGAATTAACTGAGTAAAGTTTAAACCTCAGAGTTCTGTGATAGACCAAAGTTTCTTGGATATAAAAAATTTAGAAAAATTCCTTTAAAACATTTTTATAGGTAACAATGAAATTTTAAACAATAGTTAACATGTTCTAATGTTCTTGTTACATGTAATCTACTCTATTAAAATTCGAAGGTAAACAAACGTATGTATGTATGTATGTATGTCCCTCTATCTTCTCACGAACCGCCGAACGGAGAAGCGCGCGGAAGGTACCAAAAGATGGGGAATAATCCAGGGAAGCCATTTCGGCCATTTAAATATCGAAATTTTAATTAGTGAAAAAGATATTAATTAAAAACTATTTGACAACAATGCTTTTTATTGTTTCGGATACTTTATAACAATACTTTTCATTGTTACAGCGCAATTCAAAATTTATTTTATTGTTGAAGTCATTTACTTTAAGGGACATTGTTACAACAACAATAAAAACGTGACGCTGACAGAAATAAAAAAAAATGTATTGTTGAAAGTGTATAAATTATTTTTTTATCCCGTGATATAACGTCCAACAAAATCATTTTAACGAAATTAAAAGGGGTGTTTTGTTTCTGTAAAGTTATGTGCCGAAAGATATAGATTAGTTATGTTAGTGATTTTAATCATTATTCATTGATTTGATCAAGTTTAAATATTTGTGGAAGCTTCTATTTTAAGCTGATATTTGGAAGTTACTATTTTTGCTTTGTTCAATTCTCGCTTTTTCCGATGCCTAAAAGAAAAAGAGGAATTACAGGGGGATGCTGCCAGTAGACGGGAGGCAATTAGAAAACGTGAAAGGAGAGTTGTTGAAACTGAAGAAGAAAGAAGCCGCCGATTGCAACTATGGCACAACGTGGCTAGGACAGAAGAGTGGAAGGATTAGAAGAACAAAGAAATAGCCGATTGTCAGACATGGCACAACGTGGGCAAGAGAGAAAAGCCGAAGAATCAGAAGAACAAAGAAATAGCCGATTGGCAGTAATGGCACAACGTATCCAGAGAAGAAGAGCAGAAGAAACAGACAAACAAAGAGATAGCCGATTGTCAGCCATGCTACAACATGCAAGAGAACGCCGTCTAAATATTATTGAAGGACAAAATCACCATCAGATACAAACTTTTTATGCAGCTAGAACTGTTCTGAACTGAAGAATACAACTGTGGAGAAATGGACAATCTCTGTCTGAAATGCGGAGGATTGTATTTCCGGGATGAAAAGAATACCAGAGGAATTTACACTCATTGTTGTCATAATGGAAATATAATTGAGCAGGCTTCAGTTTATCCAGTGGAAATGAAAGGATTGATGGATGGCTCCGATGAATTATCAGTGCATTTCAAAAATAACATAAGGTCGTACCAGTGTTTCAATGGGTGCACAGATTGTACCATCTACAAAGAGAGGAGCGTATTGCTTCAGAATACATGGCCAAATTTACCACAGGACCACTCATCCACACCCAGCTGAAGCAGGAGGTGAAAACACTAATACAACACACTTCAACAATATTATAACACACATTAGGCATATGTCACGTGACCTCAGGTATTATTCGATTTAGCCCGTGCAACGCCGGGCCATACAGCTAGACAAGAATTAGATAGAACAGAGATTCCCAACCTGTGGTACGCATTCCCCTGGGGTTACGCAAAGGACCATTTGGGAGTACGCGAAATAAAGTTGTTAAGGGCGGAAACAAGAAAACATAAGGGATTAAAAAAGTTATAGAACTTTGTTTCTTCAAGTCCCTTGGCATTTAATAACTATACCACTTGAATAGATTATTAATACGGAGTGTAATTATTAGCAATCTTTATAAGTTAATGCAAAATTATTACAATACTGATTTCATTTGTTTTGGAGTTAAACTAATACTATTGTAAAAATGCAATAAAAAATAAAATAAGTCGAGCAGATGTTTTCCAGGCAAATGTCAAATCCGAGTTATTTAACTTTTAAGCTATTGATAAAAACATCTTAGCATAGACGGTGGGGGAGGATGTGTCAAAAATTAATCAAGAGGTGCGCGAGGGAATAAAGGTTGGGAACCTCTGAGATATACCTTTCATTTCGCTAGGACACGGAATAATTTTTTTTACAAATCTTTTACAGGGAATGATGCATTATTCGAGATAGCCCGTGCAACGCCGGGCCACACAGCTAGATTGTCAGACATGGCACAGCGTGGGCAGGAGAGAAGAGCCGAGGAAACAGAAGAACAAAGAAATAGACGATTGGCAGTATAGGGACAACGTAGCCAGCACATAAGAGCCGAAGAAACAGAAGAACAAAGAAAAGATAATACGTTTTGGGGGGGAACGTAACGTTTACGTTAGCGACAATATATGTAAAAAAAAATAAATCGGAGGCGGGCATATGAAAATTAGTAATAAAAAGACTAGATTTGAAAGAATATTTACATTTCTTGGAGAAAGTAAGTGACAATATTTTTTGAAAAAAAACGGAGCCGGGCATATGAAAAAATATGGATCCGAAGGCCTCACGTGATCTCACTTCTCTCCGCCCGGGAATATCCCATTATTCAAGATTGCCCGTGCAACGCCGGGTCGTGCAGCTAGTCTACTCTATTAAAATTCGAAGGTAAACAAACGTATGTATGTATGTATGTATGTATGTATGTCCTCCTATCTTCTCACGAATCGCCGAACGGAGAAGCGCGCGGAAAGTACCAAAAGATGGGGAATAATCCAGGGAAGCCGTTTCGGCCATTTATATTCCGAAATTTTAATTAGTGAAAAAGATATTAATTAAAAACTAATTGACAACAATGCTTTTCATTGTTTCGGATACTTTATAACAATACTTTTCATTGTTGCAGCGCAATTCGAAATATATTTTATTGTTGAAGTCGTTTACTTTAACGAACATTGTTACAACAACAATAAAAAAGTGACGCTGACAGAAATAAAAAAATGTATTGTTGAAAGTGTATAAATTCTTTTTTTTATCACGTGATATAACGTCCAACAAAATCATTTTAACGAAATTAAAAGGGGTGTTTTGTTTCTGTAAAGTTATGTGCCAAAAGATGTAGATTAGTTATGTTAGTGATTTTAATTATTATTCATTGATTTGATCAGGTTTAAATATTTCTGGTAGCTGCTATTTTAAACTGATATTTAGAAGTTACTATTTTTGGTTTGTTCAATTCACGCTTTTTCCGATGCCTAAAAGAAAAAGAGGAATTACAGGGGATGCTGCCAGTAGACGGGAGGCAATTAGAAAACGTGAAAGGAGAGTTGTTGAAACTGAAGAAGAAAGAAGCCGCCGATTGTCAACTATAGCACAACATGGCCAGGACAGAAGAGCGGAAGAAACAGAAGAACAAAGAAATAGCCGATTGGTAATAATGGCACAACGTGGCCAGGAGAGAAGAGCCGAAGGAACAAACGAACAAAGAAATAGCCGATTGTCAGCCATGTTACAACATGCAAGAGAACGCCGTCTAAATGTTATTGAAGGACAAAATCACCATCAGATACAAACTTTTTATACAGCTAGAACTGTTTTGAACTGAAGAACACAACTGTGGAGAAATGGACAATCTCTGTCTGAAATGCGGAGGGTTGTATTTCCGGGATGAAAAGAATACCAGAGGAATTTACACTCATTGTTGTCATAATGGAAATATAATTGAGCAGGCTTCAGTGTATCCAGTGGAAATGAAAGGATTGATGGATGGCTCCGATGAATTATCAGTGCATTTCAAAAATAACATAAGGTCGTACTAGTGCTTCAATGGGTGCACAGATTGTACCGTCTATAGGGAGAGGAGCGTATTGCTTCAGAATTCATGGCCAAATTTATCACAGGACCTCTCATCTACACCCAGCTGAAGCAGAAGGTGAAAACACTAATACAAACACACTTCAACAATATTATAACACACATTAGGCATGTGTCACGTGACCTCAGCTATTATTCGATTTAGCCCGTGCAACGCCGGGTCATGCAGCTAGTAATTTATTAAAAAATGTATACACTTAGTTATACGGATAGAAACACAAGGAAGTGTTCAATTAGCAAAAAGGAATAATAATGAGTGAGAAAAAAAGATAGGTGAAGAATCTTTTAAACTTTTGAAAAATTTCACTTAACTGTCACTTAATTGAACTTATTTTGTTCTGATAGCAAAATGGTGGTTTGAAAGAAAATTCCAAAGACTTCCAATCCTTCCAAATTGCAGTTTCGACAGGAAAATATATATGGGATGTTTGGCGGTGATTGGGGATGATTTCTTAGTGAAAATATTGCAAAACAGTTCTTCTTCTTTCTAATCCTTCTGATTGGAATTAGATCAGATCCATGAGATCGTTCGCCTTCATCACCTCCAACACGAAATCCGGTAGCTGAAGCAGGTCATCATACACCATGGAAACACAGTCAAGTAGATGTTGCGGAGTGGCAGACAGTTCTTTTGACAATGAATTAAAGTAAGATCGACAAAAAGATTTAAGCTTCGCGTAGGACAAAGACCTCTAACTCACACCTCAGGGATGACGAAAGAGCGGATTTATCACAATGTTTACCTCTGATTAAAATCACCAGTTGTCTGATCCAATCTCTATTAGAAACTGCATTATTGCCTTGTTAATTCCAAAATATAAGAAAGCATAGGTTTAGAAAGAAAGATTCAACTAAAACGATGTCCTTTGAACATCCGGGAAAATTTTTAATTTCCTCAAACAAAGTGGATTATTAAAAAATATTGGGAGTATTGTAAGCTATAAATTTGAGAGTAATAGTATTTTTGTTAATTATATTTGTTCAAGTTTAAAAAACATCACTTTAAGAACCCTCATCATTTAGCTTCTCTTAGAGTACACCGAAATTCACCTCTTTGCATAGCCGATATCTTTCTGCATACTAACGGTATTGAATTGGAATTTTTATATAAGTTGCCCTATATATCTGGCCCTGAAGTTATGAATGAAAAATTGCACTACGTATCGCACATGCACAGTAAAAAAATATTTACTACGAATGCTCATATGTCCGGTAGTATTAAATTTTTTTAATTCAAATTTTAATGCAATGCTTCTTTTAAATATTGTCAAGTATTCTGTAAGTCTCGAACAATTTGGTGGGAAACTCTGTATGTTACAAACAAAAAACATGCGGAAACATTTGATTTTTTAAGAAAAACTTTATATCTTCCGGAACGAAAATGCATGCAAATATTATGCACATCAAGCAAAACCATAGATGAAAGTTACATTTCGTTATCAGCTCTTTGTGAAACAGGATGGGTCAAATTCCATTTTCGCCTTCATCCCTTTCTGGTTACCCCCTTAAATGCCCTCGTGACCGAATCTTTACTGTAAAAGGTGAGTTCCGACAATAGTATGTCCCACGATTCTCAGCAACTGATTGCGAACCATAGTACCCATATTAAATCTAATTTTCTAGCATCTTCAAAATTGGGCATTATTTTTGTACACCAGTGTATATGCCCTTAAGTCCAAAAGGGTTAAACAATGCGGCAAATGGTCTTTCATAACACTAGGCAAAAATAAATACGTACCCATTCAATTTTTTAACCGAACTTTATAAAAAACTAGAAAAGCAGAAAATTTGGAAAAAAATTATCAGTGTTTGGATAATTGATTAAAAATGAAAAAATATTCTAAATTATAAATTCTTTGAATACGAAAAATTAAAACTACGACTTGAAATTATTTTTTATTTATTTATTTATTTTTTAAATCTGAATCTATCTAAAATCTGAAATTTCTTTTACTCACAATTTACGCCAAGCTTGAAAGGGTTATTACGAATGAAAGTATTTTTAATAATGCATGTTATAAAAACAACCAAAGCGAAAATTTTAAATAAAATTACTTATTTTATTAACGTTTTCTTAAAGTTTAAAAATTTTAAACACGAATTTAAAATTACTGAAATAGCGAGACAAACTATTCAAAACAAAGGGATTATATAGCTAGTGTGGAAATGTTGCACTAATTTCACTTTTATTATTCCACTAATAGAAGTTTCATTTTTATTTTGAAATACGAAAAGTAGAGTTTTGAAATATGTGTTTAAAAAAAAGAACTATTTTTGTTTTGAAAAACAGGCATCGAAATCGTAAGTAATGCTGACTTAGAAGATGAAAACAAGAGAGATGACACAAACAGAAAAATTTTCTCTAATACAAACAAAATGTTACTTTAGTAACATAAAGACAAAGTACTACTCTTTCGAATAATTTCAATGTTTCGTGATTCAGCAAGGAGTAACAACTCAAGGACATGGATTGGAGGAAATGAACAAATGGGAAAAATTACAATAATAGATAAAAATATAAAAACTCATTACTAAAACCCAAAAAAGACGGCTAAAACAAAAATAAAATATTACATTTTTGGTTTCGTGGATTTGCGTATCTCTCAAAAGTTTTCATTTCAACAATTAATGCAGTGTAACATGCCTAATTCGAAGTTGATGGCACCGAGTTATCCAAAATTAAAAATTCGAGTTATCCAAAAATTAGAATCAAGGAAAACAAGGTCTTAGTCTAACGACAATGGCAAGAAACAAACAGAATTTTGGAACTAAAAATGAAATTAAAGATTTATTTTAAATATTTAATATCTTTATAATAAATAATGTATAATTTAAAAGAAAATAATCACTTTTAATATATGAAGTGAATATTAGTATAACAATTTTTTTATAATTTTAAAAATAATAACAATAAATAAGTAAGTAATTTTAATTAACAAATAGTATGCAGCTCTTTTTATACAACAATCTTACAATTAATCTTTAAAAATAAACCATAAGATTAACATGTGACGAGTTTGACGATTTTTTTAAGTGAGAAATTTTGATTGCCTTTTCTATTACTATTATGCGACAGATGAGCACTGTTAACTCAAGTAAATTAGGGGACTTAAATATTATTCATGCACAGTTACTGAGGTCACAAGGTACAGACGTATTTCACTATAGAAAACAAATCCGAAATAAGAACAATATGTTCCAATTTTATAATTTTGACGTGGAAATAATAAAATTAAATTAGAATCATTGATGATATTTTAAAATAACGTTAATGGAAAATACAAGGGACCAGAAAAAAGTTCGAATTGCCGACAAATTCGAATTGAAAATTTTCGAATGAGTTCAACTGTATTTAAAATTTCAATATTATCCATGCACAATTACTTAGGTCACAAGGTACAGACGTATTTCGATAAAGAAGACGAATCCGAAATAAAAACAATGTATTACAATTTTATAATTTTGACGTCGAAGTAATAAAATAAAATTAGATTTATTGATGTTATTTTAAGATATCGTTAATGGACAATACAAGGGTCCAGAAAAAAGTTCGAATTGCCGACAAGTTCGAATTGAAAATATTCGAATTATTTCAAAATTATTTAAAATCCCAAAATTGATAGGGAGGGGAAAGGGGAGTATTCGTTAATAATAACAACAAAAAAATAGGAAAAAAAGGCGAGACTAAAATTCATACTGAAAATTAAGTCTCAAATAATAAAGATTATCAGAACCGTTAATATACAAGGAACGCAGAGAAAAAACTAAAATCTCACCTTGACAAAATGAACTTTCCGAAGCAAAAAAGAATCGTTGCCACTGACTACAGAGATTTGTCTCAGCAGAGCACCCACCCCAGCGGCCGAACAGGTTGCATCCGGGATGAGGAGTATCCTTGGCGGAAAAGATCACTTTCGCTCTTATCCCTGTAGTAATCTTCGGCGCATGCGCTTCATGAAGTCAAAGCTAACCTGATGTCACTTTAATCTCTACCAGAAACTTTGTGTATCAGATTTTCTGAACTTAAACGCGAGCGGTTTTAGATATTTTTGAATAGAAAGTACAATTTAACCTCTGGAATCCGAAGTTTCGGAATATCCGAATATCTTTTTTTAATTTTTGGAAAAATTTTATTAAAAATGAAGGAAAACAACATTTACGAATCAGAATAAAAGCTTCATTTCTAACTTAAAAGAACCATTTGAATTTGTATTTAAGAATTAATGCAGCACATTAGCCGAAACAAAATCATTTATTTTCTTTAAACGTAAGGAAACTAAACCTGCATGACAATGCGAATCGCAGCTAGTTCTTTCCGTACTGTTTCACAGAGCACCCAAAGTCAATGCTCTACTGCATTTGTATATCAAGAGCATTTTACCTATTTCCCGGAAAATCCGAATTTTCCAGAATCCGAACAGAGGCCAGCCCCAATTAATTCGGATTCCCGCGGTTCTCCTGAATGAGGTTTGAAGAAGATCCCCTTCCCTCAAAATGAGAAAAAAGTAAAATTTATTTTAAGAGCAGTAAAAAACAACCTATCAAACAAAGATGGTAAAAAAAGCATCGTCCACATTTAATACGTAAGCAACAATTTGAATTATAAATTCGTTACAAATAATTGTTTCTTGTTAAAATAATTTTGTAGAAATCAGTCGCAATTTATTTTGGGAAAATTTTAGATACTTCTATATTTTCATATCTAATTTAATTTTTTGAATAGTCCAGCCACTAGTTCTGTGATAAAATACTTTTTCAATCTGTGTATATTTGTTCTCCGTTAACTAAAAGATAATTCCGTTTGTTTTAAAAACGAGAATGAAAGAACGTGGTTCTTATCAAGGTGCTCAAAGATCTCAATCCATTATTGACAATGCTTTCTTGTGCATTAACATTGTTTGAGCGCATTTAATGCATAAAAATTACTTAGGAGGAAGATTCTTCAAAACATAATTTCTTAAAATTAATTCAGCTAATGTTAAGAATTTAATTAGTATTATTTATTTAGAAATAAAAATTGTTTTGAATATGATTCGAATTGAATATTGAGTATTTATTTAACTAGATAATCCCAGCCATTTTGTAGATATCCAGGACATTATTAATCCAGGTCATTATAAGGCAAGAAACGAGAAACCGGGAATGTACCAGCTTATCTGGGATATCTGATCACTATATGTAATCTGATGGAGATTTAAAAATTCAGAGATAATTAGTTGAATTAATTTCTGTATTAATCGATTAATTAACATTGCATAGGAGTGATTGATGTTTTTTAAGCCAGGAAAACAATTTGTTAGCAATTTGATTTATTGAATACACTAATTTCAAAGGATTATTTAACTAATCAGCTCTCAATTTTTAAATCTCCACCAGTGAAGAGATAAAAATGCATCTTATTTTTTGTTTGTGTTTATGTTCTCACATCTTACCTAATAGCGTATGCATACGAAGTTATATAATTCTACTTCTTAGATTATTCTTCTTAGATTCTACTTCTAAGAATTTTATTACTATATTTTTGTTTTCATTATTTATCAACTTTGTCTATTTAATATCATTTTCTGTTTATATTAACATCATTCGCGTTCTCTCGCATTATTAGATTACATTTAATCTAAAATCTTTTCTGAATTGATGATGTATTTCAAATATTCTATATTTATGATTACTCATACAATATATTTATTCTTTATTATATTACTATACTTTTTTTAAGTTACTGAAAGAATATGCACACCAGTGAATTGAAAAAAAAATTATACCTTAACCCAACGTTTCCTAATCTGTGGGCTGAAGATAGGGTATTAGTTGGCTGAAGAACGCTAGACAAGAGTCTTAACTCAAGAGATTAAATCTTCACTGCTGACTTACTGCTTTCTTACATTATGGCAGATAAGTAATAAAAATGGAGTTTTTTGCTTTATAAAAAATATATATTTAATCCTTTTACAGTAAGCTTTACTAATTACTGATATATATGTGGATATAATATATATATATATATATATTATGTGTTTGCATTTTTTTTTTACTTGTATGTTTAGTTAGTGAACCTCAAAATATTTTTTACACAAGAGGAGGAACATCCAAAAACTTTTGGAACCGTTGCCTAAACCAGTGATTCCAAACCTTTCTTCACTCGTGTACTTTAGTCTTTTTGTTTTTAAGCACCCCCTATGGTTAGCTTAAAAGTCAAACGACTCTTTGAACTTAATAAAATTTGTAGGAATGATTTTTGACTTTATATTTTATTCCACTCTTTAAAATAATATTAGTTCATCGTCAAAACAAATAAAAACAGCATTGAAATAATTTCAAATTTTCTTATGATGAGAGCTAACAATTTTTCAATTACCAGATATTAATCGACTTCTTCTTTTTCCTTATTTCCTGAATAGGTTTGCGGTCTCGTACAATTTTCACTTTCATTTTTCATACGAACTTGAGAAATAGAAATTCTAAAATATTCTTATGTTTTGTGTTTTCCACCAATATCAAGATAACTTTCGCTTACCACAGCTTGAGAACCATCGCCTAAACTTGAGAAATCGAAATTCTAGAATATTCTTATGTTTTGTATTTTCCACCATTATCAAGATAGCTTTCGCTTACCACAGTTTGAGAACCGTCGCTTAAACCCATTAAGCCCGTCCTTATTTCAGGACAGTTACATTTTCACTCACGTGGCTAAACAAGTCGAGTTTCATTGTTAATTTTTGATTTATCTAATAAGTCGGTATACATTCCTAAACTCCTGCAGAATTTCCAACTGTCATATATTATTAACTAGCCGGCTTCGGCGACCAGCTTGTTCGCCGGGAATGTGATTTCAGTTGAATATTGCATCATTTTATATTCATGGTTCTCTTAACGACGTAATTTTAAACTTCATATTGTCGTAGATATTTAACCCATGTTCTATTAGTAACCTTGGACCTCTTCTTTTCATTGTCTATATAAATGTCCTTAATGGAGTCAAATAACTATAACCTCTAATTCCACGTTGTCGGCACTATCTTCACTTTCTTATTTCTCTTATAAAATATGCATTTGATTTCAACCTTAAAACGACGCGGAACATTTTATGGCCAGCGTCAAGTTAACTGGATTAAAACATGCTGAAAAAAGAATTATAACATAGCAACCATAACGCTTCAGTTTATGTTTTCTACGGTGCCGAACACATCCCAGATAGCACGTAAGTTTGCAGCAAGTTTGATTTTGACTTGATATTCCCTTGTCACGGCAAAATTTGACGCGTCAAACTTGAAACGAACTTGTAGCAAGTTCGCTGTGACAACTAGCGCCACCCTCGCTTGCAACGCATTTTTGCTGCAAGTTCGATGTGACAAATAGCGCCACCACCCTTGCAAATCAAATTTGCAGCAAATTTGCAAAACAAGCTTCATGCAAAGATAGCACAATAAAGATATAATTATCTTTGTCTCTGTTTTAAAAAAACATCCGATTTTTAATAGCATCTCCTAGACCGCCCTTCTTTTTGTTAATTCAATAAATCAATGATAATTTGTGAAAAAAAAATAACTTTTTATAAAAAAAAAATTTTTGAAACATTTTCCATCTTTTTACTAAATATATCACTCGCACTTTAAAGAAAACTATATCGCCTTTTAATTAATGTTGAAATTTTAACGTTTATAAACAAAATTAAATCTAAAAAACAGTCAGTGTTTGTTGAAAATTAATAACTTAGACATTTTGTCCCATTTTAAAGTAATTACTTTTGAACTCTAATTTCATAATTTATTCTGCTAGCAAAACGTAGTTATTATCGAAAATCGCTCTCTCTTTGACTTCAAATCATATTCTCAACTCAAAAAATTAATGAAATCTAGAAAAGAGTTTAAAATAAATCGTATACGAATCGAATCGAACGATGTATTAGCAAAATCTATCTTCTCCTCTCAGAGTTCAGCTGGCTCAAAGGTTAGCGTCTCCGCTTCGGAACCGGGAGGTCGCGAGTTCTATGCCGGGTTGTGTTCGTACTCTGCCTTTGCTATAATTTGCAATGAGTTTGCAATGCAAGCTTGCGGCAAACTTGCTGCAAGTTCGTCCTATGGTGACTTCGAGGCTTGCGTTAACTTGCTGCAAGCTTGTTTCACACTTGCACACTTGTCGTGACAAATTTGCAGAAAGCTTGCAGACTTGCAGTGCAAGTTTGCTGCAAACTAATATTGCTATCTGGGTAAATATCCAATAATCCGCATTAATTTCTATCATTATGTTTTCGTCTGAAATGATCCTGTCTTACGATCCGCAAGGAACGCCCTCTAACAGTCGTCTCTAGTCGGAGCCACCTTTTCATGATATTTTTTCTTATTCAGACGGTAGTCTTTTGACAATTTATTAGAAAAAATGCGTTTTAGTATATAATAAAGACAATAGATGCCAGCATCAATACTATTTTTTTCCTAATGGATTTATACAGTCATTAACACTGTTTTCACGAAAAAAATAAATTCCTTGTGCCGTACAAGGCATTGTCACTAAATAACTGCCATCTTACCACAGTTCAAAATCACGAGGGTTATTTTTGGGCGAGGTCTATCTCCAGACAGCCCTCGCGTTGCTTCAAAACAGGACATAATTAACACATTCAACGCCAAGGACGCACTGGTGTGTCCAGAACCTATTATCAACTTAGATTATCCCTTCTCTACTGTAGTTAAAAGATGGCAGGGAAGAGGTCATCTAATTTGATAGATGGTTCGAATCTCAGGCGGGAATGATGGCAGCGAATGTGCTCATAACTAAATTAAGTCATAACTAATTGTCATGGTCTGAGAGACCAATGCATGAATTTTCTCTTTTGAATCCTTTCTTTCTGAATTAAAACTTTCAAATTTAGCCTTTTTATTGCCCTATAACAGTATGGTTTGAATGAAAATACGAGGAGTTTGGAAAAGGAACATTTATTTTAAACTTTTAAGCAATAAACCGTATAAAAACTTAAACATCTTTAAAACGAATTCTACTATACAGAATTTTCCCTGCGTTGCTGATTAAAAATATAAACTTAAAAAAATCTTTCGAACGAACACAATGTTATATAAAAATATACATTGAAAGACAAAAAATGGAAGAAAAAATGCAAGAAAAGATTTTTTCCGATGTTTATAAATTAAATCACGGAAGCAAAATATTTCGTCATTCTCTAAGCAAATCGTTTGCAAACGAAAAATAAAACATTTTATTTCAACTAACTTCCTTTAATACGGCTCAAAAAATAATATATAAAGAGAAATAAATAATAAATAAAATAAGATAACATTGGGAAAAATATAAGAATCAACTTCCTTCAAGACGACTCAAGAAGAAAAAAATATAAAGAGAAATAATTAAAAAATAAATATATAAAAAATTGGGGAAGATATGTGAATAATATTGGAGAAAACACTGTTTGCAGAAAAAGGCGTTCCCGAAAACTTTAAAAAATTGATAAAAATCAAGAATGTTCCAGCAGCTTCAAATTACTCTTATTAGAATGGGGAAATTCTGGATTTTACAATGATATAAAAACTACACTTTCCCTATGATAATATATGCAGAAAATTAGAGGAAGTAATATAAAATTAAATA
>BGPR01024144.1:0-23544 GCA_013235015.1 Araneus ventricosus | reverse complement strand
TATTTAATTTTATATTACTTCCTCTAATTTTCTGCATATATTATCATAGGGAAAGTGTAGTTTTTATATCATTGTAAAATCCAGAATTTCCCCATTCTAATAAGAGTAATTTGAAGCTGCTGGAACATTCTTGATTTTTATCAATTTTTTAAAGTTTTCGGGAACGCCTTTTTCTGCAAACAGTGTTTTCTCCAATATTATTCACATATCTTCCCCAATTTTTTATATATTTATTTTTTAATTATTTCTCTTTATATTTTTTTCTTCTTGAGTCGTCTTGAAGGAAGTTGATTCTTATATTTTTCCCAATGTTATCTTATTTTATTTATTATTTATTTCTCTTTATATATTATTTTTTGAGCCGTATTAAAGGAAGTTAGTTGAAATAAAATGTTTTATTTTTCGTTTGCAAACGATTTGCTTAGAGAATGACGAAATATTTTGCTTCCGTGATTTAATTTATAAACATCGGAAAAAATCTTTTCTTGCATTTTTTCTTCCATTTTTTGTCTTTCAATGTATATTTTTATATAACATTGTGTTCGTTCGAAAGATTTTTTTAAGTTTATATTTTTAATCAGCAACGCAGGGAAAATTCTGTATAGTAGAATTCGTTTTAAAGATGTTTAAGTTTTTATACGGTTTATTGCTTAAAAGTTTAAAATAAATGTTCCTTTTCCAAACTCCTCGTATTTTCATTCAAACCATACTGTTATAGGGCAATAAAAAGGCTAAATTTGAAAGTTTTAATTCAGAAAGAAAGGATTCAAAAGAGAAAATTCATGCATTGGTCTCTCAGACCATGACAATTAGTTATGACTTAATTTAGTTATGAGCACATTCGCTGCCATCATTCCCGCCTGAGATTCGAACCATCTATCAAATTAGATGACCTCTTCCCTGCCATCTTTTAACTACAGTAGAGAAGGGATAATCTAAGTTGATAATAGGTTCTGGACACACCAGTGCGTCCTTGGCGTTGAATGTGTTAATTATGTCCTGTTTTGAAGCAACGCGAGGGCTGTCTGGAGATAGACCTCGCCCAAAAATAACCCTCGTGATTTTGAACTGTGGTAAGATGGCAGTTATTTAGTGACAATGCCTTGTACGGCACAAGGAATTTATTTTTTTCGTGAAAACAGTGTTAATGACTGTATAAATCCATTAGGAAAAAAATAGTATTGATGCTGGCATCTATTGTCTTTATTATATACTAAAACGCATTTTTTCTAATAAATTGTCAAAAGACTACCGTCTGAATAAGAAAAAATATCATGAAAAGGTGGCTCCGACTAGAGACGACTGTTAGAGGGCGTTCCTTGCGGATCGTAAGACAGGATCATTTCAGACGAAAACATAATGATAGAAATTAATGCGGATTATTGGATATTTACCCAGATAGCAATATTAGTTTGCAGCAAACTTGCACTGCAAGTCTGCAAGCTTTCTGCAAATTTGTCACGACAAGTGTGCAAGTGTGAAACAAGCTTGCAGCAAGTTAACGCAAGCCTCGAAGTCACCATAGGACGAACTTGCAGCAAGTTTGCCGCAAGCTTGCATTGCAAACTCATTGCAAATTATAGCAAAGGCAGAGTACGAACACAACCCGGCATAGAACTCGCGACCTCCCGGTTCCGAAGCGGAGACGCTAACCTTTGAGCCAGCTGAACTCTGAGAGGAGAAGATAGATTTTGCTAATACATCGTTCGATTCGATTCGTATACGATTTATTTTAAACTCTTTTCTAGATTTCATTAATTTTTTGAGTTGAGAATATGATTTGAAGTCAAAGAGAGAGCGATTTTCGATAATAACTACGTTTTGCTAGCAGAATAAATTATGAAATTAGAGTTCAAAAGTAATTACTTTAAAATGGGACAAAATGTCTAAGTTATTAATTTTCAACAAACACTGACTGTTTTTTAGATTTAATTTTGTTTATAAACGTTAAAATTTCAACATTAATTAAAAGGCGATATAGTTTTCTTTAAAGTGCGAGTGATATATTTAGTAAAAAGATGGAAAATGTTTCAAAAATTTTTTTTTTATAAAAAGTTATTTTTTTTTCACAAATTATCATTGATTTATTGAATTAACAAAAAGAAGGGCGGTCTAGGAGATGCTATTAAAAATCGGATGTTTTTTTAAAACAGAGACAAAGATAATTATATCTTTATTGTGCTATCTTTGCATGAAGCTTGTTTTGCAAATTTGCTGCAAATTTGATTTGCAAGGGTGGTGGCGCTATTTGTCACATCGAACTTGCAGCAAAAATGCGTTGCAAGCGAGGGTGGCGCTAGTTGTCACAGCGAACTTGCTACAAGTTCGTTTCAAGTTTGACGCGTCAAATTTTGCCGTGACAAGGGAATATCAAGTCAAAATCAAACTTGCTGCAAACTTACGTGCTATCTGGGATGTGTTCGGCACCGTAGAAAACATAAACTGAAGCGTTATGGTTGCTATGTTATAATTCTTTTTTCAGCATGTTTTAATCCAGTTAACTTGACGCTGGCCATAAAATGTTCCGCGTCGTTTTAAGGTTGAAATCAAATGCATATTTTATAAGAGAAATAAGAAAGTGAAGATAGTGCCGACAACGTGGAATTAGAGGTTATAGTTATTTGACTCCATTAAGGACATTTATATAGACAATGAAAAGAAGAGGTCCAAGGTTACTAATAGAACATGGGTTAAATATCTACGACAATATGAAGTTTAAAATTACGTCGTTAAGAGAACCATGAATATAAAATGATGCAATATTCAACTGAAATCACATTCCCGGCGAACAAGCTGGTCGCCGAAGCCGGCTAGTTAATAATATATGACAGTTGGAAATTCTGCAGGAGTTTAGGAATGTATACCGACTTATTAGATAAATCAAAAATTAACAATGAAACTCGACTTGTTTAGCCACGTGAGTGAAAATGTAACTGTCCTGAAATAAGGACGGGCTTAATGGGTTTAAGCGACGGTTCTCAAACTGTGGTAAGCGAAAGCTATCTTGATAATGGTGGAAAATACAAAACATAAGAATATTCTAGAATTTCGATTTCTCAAGTTTAGGCGATGGTTCTCAAGCTGTGGTAAGCGAAAGTTATCTTGATATTGGTGGAAAACACAAAACATAAGAATATTTTAGAATTTCTATTTCTCAAGTTCGTATGAAAAATGAAAGTGAAAATTGTACGAGACCGCAAACCTATTCAGGAAATAAGGAAAAAGAAGAAGTCGATTAATATCTGGTAATTGAAAAATTGTTAGCTCTCATCATAAGAAAATTTGAAATTATTTCAATGCTGTTTTTATTTGTTTTGACGATGAACTAATATTATTTTAAAGAGTGGAATAAAATATAAAGTCAAAAATCATTCCTACAAATTTTATTAAGTTCAAAGAGTCGTTTGACTTTTAAGCTAACCATAGGGGGTGCTTAAAAACAAAAAGACTAAAGTACACGAGTGAAGAAAGGTTTGGAATCACTGGTTTAGGCAACGGTTCCAAAAGTTTTTGGATGTTCCTCCTCTTGTGTAAAAAATATTTTGAGGTTCACTAACTAAACATACAAGTAAAAAAAAAATGCAAACACATAATATATATATATATATATATTATATCCACATATATATCAGTAATTAGTAAAGCTTACTGTAAAAGGATTAAATATATATTTTTTATAAAGCAAAAAACTCCATTTTTATTACTTATCTGCCATAATGTAAGAAAGCAGTAAGTCAGCAGTGAAGATTTAATCTCTTGAGTTAAGACTCTTGTCTAGCGTTCTTCAGCCAACTAATACCCTATCTTCAGCCCACAGATTAGGAAACGTTGGGTTAAGGTATAATTTTTTTTTCAATTCACTGGTGTGCATATTCTTTCAGTAACTTAAAAAAAGTATAGTAATATAATAAAGAATAAATATATTGTATGAGTAATCATAAATATAGAATATTTGAAATACATCATCAATTCAGAAAAGATTTTAGATTAAATGTAATCTAATAATGCGAGAGAACGCGAATGATGTTAATATAAACAGAAAATGATATTAAATAGACAAAGTTGATAAATAATGAAAACAAAAATATAGTAATAAAATTCTTAGAAGTAGAATCTAAGAAGAATAATCTAAGAAGTAGAATTATATAACTTCGTATGCATACGCTATTAGGTAAGATGTGAGAACATAAACACAAACAAAAAATAAGATGCATTTTTATCTCTTCACTGGTGGAGATTTAAAAATTGAGAGCTGATTAGTTAAATAATCCTTTGAAATTAGTGTATTCAATAAATCAAATTGCTAACAAATTGTTTTCCTGGCTTAAAAAACATCAATCACTCCTATGCAATGTTAATTAATCGATTAATACAGAAATTAATTCAACTAATTATCTCTGAATTTTTAAATCTCCATCAGATTACATATAGTGATCAGATATCCCAGATAAGCTGGTACATTCCCGGTTTCTCGTTTCTTGCCTTATAATGACCTGGATTAATAATGTCCTGGATATCTACAAAATGGCTGGGATTATCTAGTTAAATAAATACTCAATATTCAATTCGAATCATATTCAAAACAATTTTTATTTCTAAATAAATAATACTAATTAAATTCTTAACATTAGCTGAATTAATTTTAAGAAATTATGTTTTGAAGAATCTTCCTCCTAAGTAATTTTTATGCATTAAATGCGCTCAAACAATGTTAATGCACAAGAAAGCATTGTCAATAATGGATTGAGATCTTTGAGCACCTTGATAAGAACCACGTTCTTTCATTCTCGTTTTTAAAACAAACGGAATTATCTTTTAGTTAACGGAGAACAAATATACACAGATTGAAAAAGTATTTTATCACAGAACTAGTGGCTGGACTATTCAAAAAATTAAATTAGATATGAAAATATAGAAGTATCTAAAATTTTCCCAAAATAAATTGCGACTGATTTCTACAAAATTATTTTAACAAGAAACAATTATTTGTAACGAATTTATAATTCAAATTGTTGCTTACGTATTAAATGTGGACGATGCTTTTTTTACCATCTTTGTTTGATAGGTTGTTTTTTACTGCTCTTAAAATAAATTTTACTTTTTTCTCATTTTGAGGGAAGGGGATCTTCTTCAAACCTCATTCAGGAGAACCGCGGGAATCCGAATTAATTGGGGCTGGCCTCTGTTCGGATTCTGGAAAATTCGGATTTTCCGGGAAATAGGTAAAATGCTCTTGATATACAAATGCAGTAGAGCATTGACTTTGGGTGCTCTGTGAAACAGTACGGAAAGAACTAGCTGCGATTCGCATTGTCATGCAGGTTTAGTTTCCTTACGTTTAAAGAAAATAAATGATTTTGTTTCGGCTAATGTGCTGCATTAATTCTTAAATACAAATTCAAATGGTTCTTTTAAGTTAGAAATGAAGCTTTTATTCTGATTCGTAAATGTTGTTTTCCTTCATTTTTAATAAAATTTTTCCAAAAATTAAAAAAAGATATTCGGATATTCCGAAACTTCGGATTCCAGAGGTTAAATTGTACTTTCTATTCAAAAATATCTAAAACCGCTCGCGTTTAAGTTCAGAAAATCTGATACACAAAGTTTCTGGTAGAGATTAAAGTGACATCAGGTTAGCTTTGACTTCATGAAGCGCATGCGCCGAAGATTACTACAGGGATAAGAGCGAAAGTGATCTTTTCCGCCAAGGATACTCCTCATCCCGGATGCAACCTGTTCGGCCGCTGGGGTGGGTGCTCTGCTGAGACAAATCTCTGTAGTCAGTGGCAACGATTCTTTTTTGCTTCGGAAAGTTCATTTTGTCAAGGTGAGATTTTAGTTTTTTCTCTGCGTTCCTTGTATATTAACGGTTCTGATAATCTTTATTATTTGAGACTTAATTTTCAGTATGAATTTTAGTCTCGCCTTTTTTTCCTATTTTTTTGTTGTTATTATTAACGAATACTCCCCTTTCCCCTCCCTATCAATTTTGGGATTTTAAATAATTTTGAAATAATTCGAATATTTTCAATTCGAACTTGTCGGCAATTCGAACTTTTTTCTGGACCCTTGTATTGTCCATTAACGATATCTTAAAATAACATCAATAAATCTAATTTTATTTTATTACTTCGACGTCAAAATTATAAAATTGTAATACATTGTTTTTATTTCGGATTCGTCTTCTTTATCGAAATACGTCTGTACCTTGTGACCTAAGTAATTGTGCATGGATAATATTGAAATTTTAAATACAGTTGAACTCATTCGAAAATTTTCAATTCGAATTTGTCGGCAATTCGAACTTTTTTCTGGTCCCTTGTATTTTCCATTAACGTTATTTTAAAATATCATCAATGATTCTAATTTAATTTTATTATTTCCACGTCAAAATTATAAAATTGGAACATATTGTTCTTATTTCGGATTTGTTTTCTATAGTGAAATACGTCTGTACCTTGTGACCTCAGTAACTGTGCATGAATAATATTTAAGTCCCCTAATTTACTTGAGTTAACAGTGCTCATCTGTCGCATAATAGTAATAGAAAAGGCAATCAAAATTTCTCACTTAAAAAAATCGTCAAACTCGTCACATGTTAATCTTATGGTTTATTTTTAAAGATTAATTGTAAGATTGTTGTATAAAAAGAGCTGCATACTATTTGTTAATTAAAATTACTTACTTATTTATTGTTATTATTTTTAAAATTATAAAAAAATTGTTATACTAATATTCACTTCATATATTAAAAGTGATTATTTTCTTTTAAATTATACATTATTTATTATAAAGATATTAAATATTTAAAATAAATCTTTAATTTCATTTTTAGTTCCAAAATTCTGTTTGTTTCTTGCCATTGTCGTTAGACTAAGACCTTGTTTTCCTTGATTCTAATTTTTGGATAACTCGAATTTTTAATTTTGGATAACTCGGTGCCATCAACTTCGAATTAGGCATGTTACACTGCATTAATTGTTGAAATGAAAACTTTTGAGAGATACGCAAATCCACGAAACCAAAAATGTAATATTTTATTTTTGTTTTAGCCGTCTTTTTTGGGTTTTAGTAATGAGTTTTTATATTTTTATCTATTATTGTAATTTTTCCCATTTGTTCATTTCCTCCAATCCATGTCCTTGAGTTGTTACTCCTTGCTGAATCACGAAACATTGAAATTATTCGAAAGAGTAGTACTTTGTCTTTATGTTACTAAAGTAACATTTTGTTTGTATTAGAGAAAATTTTTCTGTTTGTGTCATCTCTCTTGTTTTCATCTTCTAAGTCAGCATTACTTACGATTTCGATGCCTGTTTTTCAAAACAAAAATAGTTCTTTTTTTTAAACACATATTTCAAAACTCTACTTTTCGTATTTCAAAATAAAAATGAAACTTCTATTAGTGGAATAATAAAAGTGAAATTAGTGCAACATTTCCACACTAGCTATATAATCCCTTTGTTTTGAATAGTTTGTCTCGCTATTTCAGTAATTTTAAATTCGTGTTTAAAATTTTTAAACTTTAAGAAAACGTTAATAAAATAAGTAATTTTATTTAAAATTTTCGCTTTGGTTGTTTTTATAACATGCATTATTAAAAATACTTTCATTCGTAATAACCCTTTCAAGCTTGGCGTAAATTGTGAGTAAAAGAAATTTCAGATTTTAGATAGATTCAGATTTAAAAAATAAATAAATAAATAAAAAATAATTTCAAGTCGTAGTTTTAATTTTTCGTATTCAAAGAATTTATAATTTAGAATATTTTTTCATTTTTAATCAATTATCCAAACACTGATAATTTTTTTCCAAATTTTCTGCTTTTCTAGTTTTTTATAAAGTTCGGTTAAAAAATTGAATGGGTACGTATTTATTTTTGCCTAGTGTTATGAAAGACCATTTGCCGCATTGTTTAACCCTTTTGGACTTAAGGGCATATACACTGGTGTACAAAAATAATGCCCAATTTTGAAGATGCTAGAAAATTAGATTTAATATGGGTACTATGGTTCGCAATCAGTTGCTGAGAATCGTGGGACATACTATTGTCGGAACTCACCTTTTACAGTAAAGATTCGGTCACGAGGGCATTTAAGGGGGTAACCAGAAAGGGATGAAGGCGAAAATGGAATTTGACCCATCCTGTTTCACAAAGAGCTGATAACGAAATGTAACTTTCATCTATGGTTTTGCTTGATGTGCATAATATTTGCATGCATTTTCGTTCCGGAAGATATAAAGTTTTTCTTAAAAAATCAAATGTTTCCGCATGTTTTTTGTTTGTAACATACAGAGTTTCCCACCAAATTGTTCGAGACTTACAGAATACTTGACAATATTTAAAAGAAGCATTGCATTAAAATTTGAATTAAAAAAATTTAATACTACCGGACATATGAGCATTCGTAGTAAATATTTTTTTACTGTGCATGTGCGATACGTAGTGCAATTTTTCATTCATAACTTCAGGGCCAGATATATAGGGCAACTTATATAAAAATTCCAATTCAATACCGTTAGTATGCAGAAAGATATCGGCTATGCAAAGAGGTGAATTTCGGTGTACTCTAAGAGAAGCTAAATGATGAGGGTTCTTAAAGTGATGTTTTTTAAACTTGAACAAATATAATTAACAAAAATACTATTACTCTCAAATTTATAGCTTACAATACTCCCAATATTTTTTAATAATCCACTTTGTTTGAGGAAATTAAAAATTTTCCCGGATGTTCAAAGGACATCGTTTTAGTTGAATCTTTCTTTCTAAACCTATGCTTTCTTATATTTTGGAATTAACAAGGCAATAATGCAGTTTCTAATAGAGATTGGATCAGACAACTGGTGATTTTAATCAGAGGTAAACATTGTGATAAATCCGCTCTTTCGTCATCCCTGAGGTGTGAGTTAGAGGTCTTTGTCCTACGCGAAGCTTAAATCTTTTTGTCGATCTTACTTTAATTCATTGTCAAAAGAACTGTCTGCCACTCCGCAACATCTACTTGACTGTGTTTCCATGGTGTATGATGACCTGCTTCAGCTACCGGATTTCGTGTTGGAGGTGATGAAGGCGAACGATCTCATGGATCTGATCTAATTCCAATCAGAAGGATTAGAAAGAAGAAGAACTGTTTTGCAATATTTTCACTAAGAAATCATCCCCAATCACCGCCAAACATCCCATATATATTTTCCTGTCGAAACTGCAATTTGGAAGGATTGGAAGTCTTTGGAATTTTCTTTCAAACCACCATTTTGCTATCAGAACAAAATAAGTTCAATTAAGTGACAGTTAAGTGAAATTTTTCAAAAGTTTAAAAGATTCTTCACCTATCTTTTTTTCTCACTCATTATTATTCCTTTTTGCTAATTGAACACTTCCTTGTGTTTCTATCCGTATAACTAAGTGTATACATTTTTTAATAAATTACTAGCTGCATGACCCGGCGTTGCACGGGCTAAATCGAATAATAGCTGAGGTCACGTGACACATGCCTAATGTGTGTTATAATATTGTTGAAGTGTGTTTGTATTAGTGTTTTCACCTTCTGCTTCAGCTGGGTGTAGATGAGAGGTCCTGTGATAAATTTGGCCATGAATTCTGAAGCAATACGCTCCTCTCCCTATAGACGGTACAATCTGTGCACCCATTGAAGCACTAGTACGACCTTATGTTATTTTTGAAATGCACTGATAATTCATCGGAGCCATCCATCAATCCTTTCATTTCCACTGGATACACTGAAGCCTGCTCAATTATATTTCCATTATGACAACAATGAGTGTAAATTCCTCTGGTATTCTTTTCATCCCGGAAATACAACCCTCCGCATTTCAGACAGAGATTGTCCATTTCTCCACAGTTGTGTTCTTCAGTTCAAAACAGTTCTAGCTGTATAAAAAGTTTGTATCTGATGGTGATTTTGTCCTTCAATAACATTTAGACGGCGTTCTCTTGCATGTTGTAACATGGCTGACAATCGGCTATTTCTTTGTTCGTTTGTTCCTTCGGCTCTTCTCTCCTGGCCACGTTGTGCCATTATTACCAATCGGCTATTTCTTTGTTCTTCTGTTTCTTCCGCTCTTCTGTCCTGGCCATGTTGTGCTATAGTTGACAATCGGCGGCTTCTTTCTTCTTCAGTTTCAACAACTCTCCTTTCACGTTTTCTAATTGCCTCCCGTCTACTGGCAGCATCCCCTGTAATTCCTCTTTTTCTTTTAGGCATCGGAAAAAGCGTGAATTGAACAAACCAAAAATAGTAACTTCTAAATATCAGTTTAAAATAGCAGCTACCAGAAATATTTAAACCTGATCAAATCAATGAATAATAATTAAAATCACTAACATAACTAATCTACATCTTTTGGCACATAACTTTACAGAAACAAAACACCCCTTTTAATTTCGTTAAAATGATTTTGTTGGACGTTATATCACGTGATAAAAAAAAGAATTTATACACTTTCAACAATACATTTTTTTATTTCTGTCAGCGTCACTTTTTTATTGTTGTTGTAACAATGTTCGTTAAAGTAAACGACTTCAACAATAAAATATATTTCGAATTGCGCTGCAACAATGAAAAGTATTGTTATAAAGTATCCGAAACAATGAAAAGCATTGTTGTCAATTAGTTTTTAATTAATATCTTTTTCACTAATTAAAATTTCGGAATATAAATGGCCGAAACGGCTTCCCTGGATTATTCCCCATCTTTTGGTACTTTCCGCGCGCTTCTCCGTTCGGCGATTCGTGAGAAGATAGGAGGACATACATACATACATACATACATACATACGTTTGTTTACCTTCGAATTTTAATAGAGTAGACTAGCTGCACGACCCGGCGTTGCACGGGCAATCTTGAATAATGGGATATTCCCGGGCGGAGAGAAGTGAGATCACGTGAGGCCTTCGGATCCATATTTTTTCATATGCCCGGCTCCGTTTTTTTTCAAAAAATATTGTCACTTACTTTCTCCAAGAAATGTAAATATTCTTTCAAATCTAGTCTTTTTATTACTAATTTTCATATGCCCGCCTCCGATTTATTTTTTTTTACATATATTGTCGCTAACGTAAACGTTACGTTCCCCCCCAAAACGTATTATCTTTTCTTTGTTCTTCTGTTTCTTCGGCTCTTATGTGCTGGCTACGTTGTCCCTATACTGCCAATCGTCTATTTCTTTGTTCTTCTGTTTCCTCGGCTCTTCTCTCCTGCCCACGCTGTGCCATGTCTGACAATCTAGCTGTGTGGCCCGGCGTTGCACGGGCTATCTCGAATAATGCATCATTCCCTGTAAAAGATTTGTAAAAAAAATTATTCCGTGTCCTAGCGAAATGAAAGGTATATCTCAGAGGTTCCCAACCTTTATTCCCTCGCGCACCTCTTGATTAATTTTTGACACATCCTCCCCCACCGTCTATGCTAAGATGTTTTTATCAATAGCTTAAAAGTTAAATAACTCGGATTTGACATTTGCCTGGAAAACATCTGCTCGACTTATTTTATTTTTTATTGCATTTTTACAATAGTATTAGTTTAACTCCAAAACAAATGAAATCAGTATTGTAATAATTTTGCATTAACTTATAAAGATTGCTAATAATTACACTCCGTATTAATAATCTATTCAAGTGGTATAGTTATTAAATGCCAAGGGACTTGAAGAAACAAAGTTCTATAACTTTTTTAATCCCTTATGTTTTCTTGTTTCCGCCCTTAACAACTTTATTTCGCGTACTCCCAAATGGTCCTTTGCGTAACCCCAGGGGAATGCGTACCACAGGTTGGGAATCTCTGTTCTATCTAATTCTTGTCTAGCTGTATGGCCCGGCGTTGCACGGGCTAAATCGAATAATACCTGAGGTCACGTGACATATGCCTAATGTGTGTTATAATATTGTTGAAGTGTGTTGTATTAGTGTTTTCACCTCCTGCTTCAGCTGGGTGTGGATGAGTGGTCCTGTGGTAAATTTGGCCATGTATTCTGAAGCAATACGCTCCTCTCTTTGTAGATGGTACAATCTGTGCACCCATTGAAACACTGGTACGACCTTATGTTATTTTTGAAATGCACTGATAATTCATCGGAGCCATCCATCAATCCTTTCATTTCCACTGGATAAACTGAAGCCTGCTCAATTATATTTCCATTATGACAACAATGAGTGTAAATTCCTCTGGTATTCTTTTCATCCCGGAAATACAATCCTCCGCATTTCAGACAGAGATTGTCCATTTCTCCACAGTTGTATTCTTCAGTTCAGAACAGTTCTAGCTGCATAAAAAGTTTGTATCTGATGGTGATTTTGTCCTTCAATAATATTTAGACGGCGTTCTCTTGCATGTTGTAGCATGGCTGACAATCGGCTATCTCTTTGTTTGTCTGTTTCTTCTGCTCTTCTTCTCTGGATACGTTGTGCCATTACTGCCAATCGGCTATTTCTTTGTTCTTCTGATTCTTCGGCTTTTCTCTCTTGCCCACGTTGTGCCATGTCTGACAATCGGCTATTTCTTTGTTCTTCTAATCCTTCCACTCTTCTGTCCTAGCCACGTTGTGCCATAGTTGCAATCGGCGGCTTCTTTCTTCTTCAGTTTCAACAACTCTCCTTTCACGTTTTCTAATTGCCTCCCGTCTACTGGCAGCATCCCCCTGTAATTCCTCTTTTTCTTTTAGGCATCGGAAAAAGCGAGAATTGAACAAAGCAAAAATAGTAACTTCCAAATATCAGCTTAAAATAGAAGCTTCCACAAATATTTAAACTTGATCAAATCAATGAATAATGATTAAAATCACTAACATAACTAATCTATATCTTTCGGCACATAACTTTACAGAAACAAAACACCCCTTTTAATTTCGTTAAAATGATTTTGTTGGACGTTATATCACGGGATAAAAAAATAATTTATACACTTTCAACAATACATTTTTTTTTATTTCTGTCAGCGTCACGTTTTTATTGTTGTTGTAACAATGTCCCTTAAAGTAAATGACTTCAACAATAAAATAAATTTTGAATTGCGCTGTAACAATGAAAAGTATTGTTATAAAGTATCCGAAACAATAAAAAGCATTGTTGTCAAATAGTTTTTAATTAATATCTTTTTCACTAATTAAAATTTCGATATTTAAATGGCCGAAATGGCTTCCCTGGATTATTCCCCATCTTTTGGTACCTTCCGCGCGCTTCTCCGTTCGGCGGTTCGTGAGAAGATAGAGGGACATACATACATACATACATACGTTTGTTTACCTTCGAATTTTAATAGAGTAGATTACATGTAACAAGAACATTAGAACATGTTAACTATTGTTTAAAATTTCATTGTTACCTATAAAAATGTTTTAAAGGAATTTTTCTAAATTTTTTATATCCAAGAAACTTTGGTCTATCACAGAACTCTGAGGTTTAAACTTTACTCAGTTAATTCGTATTTTTTATCTTATAAAAACTTTTAATGTATCTACTTAAAAAAATATTCAGATATCTGAGGATAATTTCTTCTAAAATCATTGTTAACCTGCGGAGTGTTATGTCATAGTTCCTAAGAGACAGCTCATATTTCTTCCCAAACATTTACTAATAATTCAAATTTGTGTTCTAGGCTATTGAATATTTATTTTTAAAAAATCGCATGCAAATCCCTTTTCGCACATATTTATCCTACATCTTAAGCAATAGAAATGTATGATTACTCTGCAACTCATTATTGGATTGAATAACGCATTATTCAATCCAGTAATGCGTTTATATTTGGTTGTTAAATCCAATAATGAGTTTATAATTGGTTGCTCAATAAAATATGGTTTGTTGTTCAATCCAGTAGGATTTGTTGCTCAATCCAATAATGAATTTATCATTGTTTGTTCAATCCAGTATGATGAATTTACCATAGGTTGTTCATTGTAAAATAAAAAAAAAATGATAAACAGTGATAAATTATTCATTGCTCAATCCCCCTCCCCCCCAATATTCATTAATATGCATATTTTCTTCTAAATTGTTGTAGCAAAGTTCTCAGCGATTTTTATTCTATTCTTCCGTTAAATAGCTATAACATTTTTCTCCCTCATTCGTGGTTATTGTATTTTATTAAATTGAAATTGCTACCAAAGAAACTCTCTCATAATATATTTTTCTTCAATTGCTCAAAGAATCCATAATGTTACTCCTTTTTTACAGCATAGCTAAGCAATTAAGTTTTATTCAACGCTCTAAAGCATAGTATAATAAACTACTCATTTCATAATGAAATGCCTTGTCTTTTCGTGTAAGAAGCTAAAAAAGCTTATATGTCAAAAGGGAATAAAAGTTATATCGTTAAATATGATGAACTGACCTTGAACAGAGATGATATGTCGTGCTCATTGTTACCACCACAAAAATGCATTTCCTCTTTTGTATTCCTTTTGTATTATGGTTCCGTCTAACGCGGTAGATATTAGTTCTGAGTGTCGTTTTTGGCCTTTGAAAAGAATTTTCATGTGCTGCTCTTTTATATGTTAGCTATGAGTAATAAGGATATTTTTTGAAAGCATTGAAGATAAGCAACACACCATACAAAATCATTTGTTATAGATATTTTGACTTCACTTTTAAAATATTAGAGCATAATTCGTTTAAAAAAAACGTTTTGGCATGTTGGCACAACTACATAAAAATCGGGAATGGCGCGTAGAATCGGTCGAATCGTGAATATCAAGTTATGCATAACAGATATTAAATGAAATTAATAACAATCGATAGTACCAGTAAATAAGCTGGTTGCCAAAAGCGGCTAGTACATAATAAAACTTTAAACAGGATAGAAATGCAAGAAGATTACGTTATTTGAAAGCAAAATGCATAGTACTGAAGTAAAAATAAAAACGATACTAGCCGCATACGGCTACCAGCTTTTCGCCCATAATAATAATTGCCTGTAGCTATGCTTGCAACTTGGCGAAATAAGTTGCCGAAGTGTCGGTTGTAGAGACAGAGGAGTTCTACTTTGGGAGATATAACGCATGGAGCGTGGCAGGCAACCATTGATGACGTATCTAGACGTCACACGCTTCCATATAAAATAAAAATTATCGAAATGGGTCCAGTGGTTGGGGACGGAGCACTGGTTTGCTGTTTTTGCCAATTATTTTAAATATATAGATTATCTTGTCAATTGAAAGCTTATTTCTCATGAAAAAAATAATATATTCACTATTGACCCTCTGATTGTGTATTTCGCTACTTTCGCGGTTTGGAAGCAAGTCTATTTTCTTCTGCATCCTGCGATTTTCACAGGCTAATGTGTTTACGTAGTACTATTATAGCGTTGGATCATATTATACCAATAAAGCTTTGCAAATAAATAACAACTCGCTTAGCTCAACTGTATTTAATCACGTCTGTAAACGTTGAACCTAAAATAGTGATTTAGAATAATCACAGTCAGAGGTTTAACATGCTGATTTTTCTCAGAGTGAGTAGCAAATTATTAGAGTGGTGCACTCCTGGCTCTAGACATTATTAATGTCGTAGCCTTATTGGAAAATACGACTTATTGCGAAGAGAAGCATCAATTTTCAATGTGCCAGGAAAATTGAAAAACTAGCTAGTACTTTCTAATCAGTCTTATATTTTTTAGGATTAGACTAATTAGTCGCACATCTTTAGGTTAATTATAAAATAACCAATTGCTCGTTCAAACAGCCTGGTTTGATCCAGCTTATTTGCCCAAATATACATGGGCTCATTAAAATAATCCTAAAAAATAGCAGGTTGATAAAATGTTTGATATCTAGCTACCCAGTTTGCCCAGAGCTTTGACGGTTTCTTTGCAATGAACCGGATTAAACCTTCAAAATTAATATCATTCACGTAGTGTTTTCAGACGCATTATGAGACAAAGGTTGTTGTATATCAGTTCTGTGGGCATTTTACAATTGAGTATAATGTCCTTTAAACATCCTCTAATAATAGGTAGTAGGAGGTTTAGCTTAGTTTATCTAGATTTAACATCCGCTTTTGAAGCTACAGAAGGTCTTTTTTTTAAGATTGACCTCATAATTTAGTGTCGTCGTCAGATGGCGAAAGTATCTCTGAGTTCATAATCCCCTCTCAAAACTTCTAAGCCACACCAGCTGTAGGACATTTATTCTTCGACGGATTTAAAGCGCACTAAGCCGGTATATACGACGGATCTTCGATGGATCGGGTCTCGTATCCGCGACCTTCCGGTCCCGAATCCCAAACACTGCCTCAAGGCCACCGTGGTTCCGTCTTCAGAAGGGGTATGTTGAAATAAATCGAGCAGTTACGAGAAATCCGTTTCATATATGAAATGATTCGTCCTGTACAGATTCTCTGCAAATTGGCTACAGATTCTTAGATGGAAGATGTCTTTCTTCTAATGTCTTAGATGGAAGATTCTCAGATGTCTTTTCAATAATGATTATGCAATTGTGTTACTTGATGTTGCCTTATTGAATCTCTCTCAGGATTATTATATCGATTTTTCAAAACTAGATTTCTCCTTCGTGATTATTTTAGACTAACTGTAATCCGAAACTTCGTCTACGATGAATTTGAATTATTGTATTTGTTTATTGACGGATATCAATGGTTTGCTTTATATTGAAAATGAAGAAGGGGAGATGAAAAGTGTAGTTGGAATACCTACAGGACTGTGCTTGTATGCTGTTATAAGAAGGTAATTTGTTAATCTAGGTCAACATACTTTTGTATATTACATTTCGTGAGCAGACAGATCACATATAGTCGTCAATATATAAAACAAGGTTTTCCTTAACGTTCCACTTTGAATGTCTGACCTTGACTCTTGTCAATCGTCGTGGCAAATGCTATTTTCAAAGGCAATTGCGACCTTTTGAGCTTCAAAGGCGAATTTGTCTTATTATGGGAATGCGTAGCATTAAAGCACTCTTTCCTATCGCCATTCCAGTCATAACGGTAGCTAGAACGATGTTTCGCTCCAGGTATGTAATTTTAAACTGTGTGCTGTGTTACACAGTCTCGATGCATCGAGCTTACGCATTAACAGTATTGGCACACAGACTTTCAACCTCTACGTGTGGGAGGACTCCCCTGAGAATTCTAAAGACTTAAGGATTACAGAATATACTGTCACTGTTTCACTGTTCATTATTTTATCTACCTTTATATATTCTGCAATAGCTCCCACTGTTAGTGACATTTTTTTCATTTATCTGTCCTACAGTTTCATTAGTAGGTGCCAAAATGTCCCTTTTATACAATCATTCTCTATTCCTCATGCTGGCTTTCAGTTCAGAATCAACCTTACTTATCTTTTCCGCTTTTCAGAACAACTTTTCGAAATCCCCCGTTTAATGCAATCCTACCATTCTGAATGTGTTGTAAATCAACCTTAGCCAATTTTCGAAAGAGGAGCCACATACTGTCCAGATTCAGTGTCGTTGCAAAGTTGAACAATCATAAAAATTTTTTAGCATGCTCTCATAACGGAGAAACCTTTTAAACATGTATTTTTATCATCTACCAGTGCGCTCCTCGTTACTACAGGTAAAGTCTTCCTAAAATCGTCCGCCATCATCCCTCCCATGATACTTTGGTTGTAATTAACATCTTTCCTTCAACAGCGTTTTTGTGCGGCATTGCACATTCGTTCACAGCCAAAAGTTTACATTGTTGCAATAATCTACTGTGATAGATATTTTAAGTAACGTTCCAAATGGTGTTTCTACACGGGTAAGTTTCAATGGCAGCTGAAGTCTTAATGCGCCAGAATAGCACATACCAGCTGTTTCCTCTTTTCACTTAACTCTATGAGCCCTACCCCGCCTCGAACCGCCCCATTCGACAAAGACTTGGACTCGGGCGGTTTCGGGTGCCTGAGTGCATTTTACGGGATAAAAGTAGTTCCTTTCTTTGTTGACAATTAATCGCCCAAATTCGGCTGCCGTTCTTCTGGAAATTCTGTAAAGAAAGAGAGGATTCCATTCTTTTTTCGTGCACGAAAATTTACTTCAATTTTTCAGGTTCTGGAATTCTCAATCTAGCCGGTTTCAGAGAGTTAAACGCTTTGCAATACAAACATCTTTATCCATTGCCTCTATCATTATTAATCATTGATTAGCATAGTCAATCAGTGGGTCGTAATTAAATGAGGTAGCATAAAGGTTGCCAAAATGTTACGTGTAAACACACATTTCCTGTTTGACGTTCGGTATTTACATCACGCGTCTTTGTGACTCTTCAGGTGTCTCTGCATCTCTGTTTCCTGATGCTCAACATTTCTGTTTCCTGATGCTCAACTTCTCTGTTTCCTGATGCTCAACATCTCTGTTTCCTGATGCTCAACATGTCTGTTTCCTGATGCTCAACATTTTTCATGCGAATGGCTTTAGACTGCTCCGGCGTCTCTACTAAGAGCAGCTTATCCACGTCGTCTTGTCTCACTGTAGACATCAGATTCTAGTCTTCTAGTAGGTTTCTCAGCTCGAGTTTCCACTAGAGCTGGGTGCTAGATTTGACATGCGCTTGCGATGCATTAATCGCTACTATTAAAATTAAGTAGACTGCAGACTCGAAAAATTAATACCCCATGTTCGTCTTTGAGTTCAGTTATTTGAGGAAAATCTACAACTACAAATTAATTATTTATTAATTTCCTCAGCGGGATCACATGATCGCCGTTTTCTTCACGATCACGTGATGGTTGATTTTAAAGACGTGATGGTTTTTAATACATTAATGCAGATAACTTCAGTTTTTTTTAGAATACTTGATGGTTGATTTTAAAAATAAATTATTAATCTCCATCGCGTATCGCTGAGGCAATTCGCCTTTTTTTGTTGTTTATTTTATTCTAGTATGTAGTCGGGTAGATATTGGATTTATGATGACGTCACGTACCTTATGTCCATCCCTGGGTTTTATTGCACTTCTTTGCAATTTTGCATCAAAATCAGTTTGGTAATTCAGACTTGAAAAGGGGACAAACAGACACACTTTCACATTTATTATGTTATTAAGGATGGAGAGGAAATAATATTCAGCTATATTAAATAGATTTTCACCAGCAACTGCACGACACAACTTTCATTTTTATACTAGAAACATCTAAGGCTGGAATTAATCCCATCGAAGAACACATATGCGCATTTGAAACGAAAAAATTCCAGTGCTGCATAATTTTTGAATTATACATCAATGCAAACAATAGTCTAGCATAAATATGCATAAATAAAATACAAAACCGAAGTGCAGTATACTGCAGTAACATATAATTAGATGAAAGTGATTAAATTACCGGTGTAATCAAATCCAAAAGTATTCAACAAGACACCAAATACCTATTATGTTTTTATGAGGGGGTTTATATGGTTCCTTTCCCATAGTAGCTAAAATGCAGGAAGCAATTATTAACAAGTACACAAAACAACTATTAAGCAATAAATTGAGCTTGAATGAAATAACCAGTTTCTTTAGTTTGAAAATCCGCGTAACGTGATTTTCTGATACATAGTCTTCTCTGGCTGTGTGAATAAAAAAAGAGCATTAAAAATACGTTATCTGTAACGGACATCTATGTTTTTTTTTAGTTTAAGAGCATAATCGACATTAAAAAATACACGATATTTAATTTTCCTGCTTTCTATTCCTAGTTTCAAAATCTTGAATTGGTAAACTCATAGAAGAAACTTGCAACAATAAATCAGAACAATATACTAAGAGATATAAATTATATATTTTTTTTACTATATTAGTGTATATGTTACCGTGAAAGACCGAAATTTGGAGAATGTCGACTTTCACCGGTGAATGTGAACATTCACATAGTAATGTTACCGGTGAATGTCAACATTCACATTTGGAGAATGTCGACTTTCACCGGTGAAAGTCGACATTCTCCAGTTTCGGTCTTTCACAGTAACATATATATAATTAGAAATATGGTTTTACTTTTCTTTTTGTTTCCCCACAGTTTGTCCCCGAACTCAAAACAGTGAGGTGTTGGATGGTATATATATGTGATTTTCGGATTCCGAAACCTCCGTGCATTTGCGCATGTGCCTGCCGGAGTTGATTTCACCAAAAAAGAGGTGAAGTGAGAAATGGAGAGGGAAGTATTTACATTTTACTTAACGTGACCTAGCAAACAACTCCGGAAATGAGCTCACTTTACTCATTGCCTGTTATCCCTTTCCGGAGTAAAATCATCAAAAAGTGCTAGTCTTGGCATTTTGAGGCGATCAGTACGCGGAAAGATTTATTGAAAATCAAAACAAAAAAATTGCATAAATACGACTAATCACAATACATAACCGAATATAATGCTTCTTGATTATAAATCTGAAGTTAACGCAACCGATAAAAATATGTAGACAAAACATACTAAGCATAAAATGATGAAGAAGAATAAGATAATAGAGAATTAAGATAAAAAAGTAAAAAATTATATATTTTATGTATTTAAATATAAAAGTTTCGGAAACTTTCTGTGCAACTTGGGTGAAGAAAATATTTTAAACACTGCTTAATGGACTAATGCTACGCTGAACAGATTATTTGATGGACTCTCTGTTTTCATAACGATTAATATGACTGACTGCATCATGTTTTGATATAACAAGTTAAATTGGAAGTTATCGTAAATCATACATATATAATTTAATTTGCCTAATTGGGATCTGTAGATGATAAGGATGAATTAGAATCAGGTATGATTATCCCAATCAGGATTTCAAGTTATCCTGTATAGCATCGACTAATTTAAATTGTCTAGTTAATTGAAGTTTTAGCTCGCTTCTATCATTGATAGAATTATATTTCAGAGCTTTACTCTCAACTTACATCTATTGTAAAATAGTAAATACTTACGTATTTATAAGAAATGGCGAATTATTTCTCACAGTTTGATGCCACGCATTAGATTCCGGAACTGCTGTACATCTCAATGAGAGAAATGGTTTAGAAGAGTGTTTTAAGCAGGTCGTCCATCTCAAAACTGGAAAAGATTGTGTTTCGTTTGTTACAATAATGAAAATGATGAAACTAAATTTTCAACTGACCGATTTTGTTTAGTGTTAAATGAGATGGCAACATAATTACCCAGATAGCACGTAAGTTTGCAGCAAGATTGATTTTGACTTGATATTACCTTGTCATAGCAAATTTGAGGCGTCAAACTTGAAGCGAACTTGTGGCAAGTTCGCCGTGACAACTAGAGCCACCCTCGTTTGCAAAACGCGTTTGCCACAAGTTCGCCGTGACAAATAGCGCCACCTCCTTTGCATTGCAAGCTTGCTGTAAGTTTGCAAAACAAGCTTGATGCAAAGATAAAAAAAAGCACAAAAAAGATAATTATCTTTGTCGCTGTTTTAAAAAAACATCCGATTTTTAATAGCATCTCCTAGACCGTCCTTCTTTTTATTAATTCAATAAATCAATGATAATTTGTAAAAAAACTAACTTTTTTATAAAAAAAATTTTTGAAACATTTTCCATCTTTTTACTAAATATAGCACTCGCACTTTAAAGAAAACTAGATCGCCTTTTTCTGAATGTTGAAATTTTAAAGTTTATAAACAAAATTAAACCTAAAAAACAGTCAATATTTGTTGAAAAATAATAACTTATACATTTTGTCCCATTTTAAAGTAATTACTTTTGAACTCTAATTTCATAATTTATTCTACTAGCAAAACGTATAGTTATTAGCGAAAATCGCTCTCTCTTTGACTTGAAATCATATTCTCAACTGAAAAAATTAAAGAAATCAAGAAAACAGTTTAAAATAAATCGTATACGAATCGAATCGAGCGATGTATTAGCGAAATCTATCTTCTCCTCTCAGCGTTTAACTGGCCGGATGGTTAGCGCGTCAGCTTCCGAACCGGTAGGTCGCGAGTTCTAATCCGGGATGTGTTCGTACTCTGTTTTTGCTATAATTTGTGTAATGAGTTTGACGCCGCAAGTTCGTCCCAAAGTGACTTCGAAGCTTGAGTTAACTTGTTTCAAACTTGTTGCAAGCTTGCACTCTTGTCATGATAAACTTGTTTCAAGCTTGCACTCTTGTCATGACAAACTTGTTTCAAGCTTGCACTCTTGTCATGCCAAATTTGTTGCAAGCTTGCTGCAAACTAAAATTGCTATCTGGGTACTGTATGTGGTACTTCCACAGTGTACTGAGGAGCTTCTGTCTAGCGAAGACTGAACAATAAAGAAGAAAATGATGACCGTTCAGTATTATTTTCATATATTTTTCTTATAACTGTATTCTGATTTGTATTCAGAATATGCAATTTCCTTTTCCTTTAACAGAAATATTTTCTGATCTTATGTATAAGAAAATACTTGAAAAACGCGTTATTGTTAATTGAATGTCACAACCTTGTGAGTATTTCACGTGTTTTAGACTATTGGTCGGCGTTTCGAATATTTTTGAAAAACATAGGCAAGCTATTCGCTAAAAAATTGATAACTGAGAAATATTAATTTAAAGGGTTTACAACTTTCTTGTAATTGTTAACAGTCGTTTATAGTAATGTAATAGCAACTAAGGTCGTTTCTACAGTAAGTTATTTTACTATTACGATTTGAAAAGCTGCTTCTTCTTTATTTATTCTACATGTCGTAAACCGAAAAATTCTCATCAACTGAAAACTTTGAGAGAAAATTATCCAGTTAACAAAAAGTAGATGACGATAAGATCAGAAGGTCAAAAAACCCATCCTACGTTGGAAATAAATCTACGAAGTCTGGTTATATAAATAAAGTTTTTTTTTCTTCATATACGCTTAAAGATTTTTTTCCTAATCGAAAAGTGCTGTTACATTTTTTTGTGTTGTTGTTGTTCTTATTGGAAGAAAGAAACATTCTCTCGGGTTTTTTCTCCTTTTATTTACAGACACACTATTATTTCCAACAGTTACCTATCATAATTATAAATAAAGAACAATCTCATTAGCCTTTGCTTCCAACTGTCTTTTACTCTTCACAGGAATAAGCACTTTCTTTGACTCCAAGCATTCTTCCAAATCTTCCTTTTGAAAACGCAAGGGTCCTTTTTTCACAACCTCCAATGAACCATGAAAAAAAGAGCAACAGTAGAGGACAAAATGAATTTATTACCAAAACTTACGTACAGACATGGTTACTTTTTGACATAATCACCGTGAAGATGCAGGCATTTGTCAGGTTTCCTATCCCCTCTTAGAAGAACGATACCGCCAGTGATGTGAGATGGGCCTTAACTTTGCTTTGAAACGCCTCGTTTTTCTGGAAGCTTTGGCCTCCTAGCCAATTCTTCAATCCAGGGAAGAGATGAAAATCCCACGTTGATAATTCGGGCAGAAGCTGCTAGGTTACAACTGCACTGAGAGGGAGGGCATTATCATAAATAAGAACAACTCTGGAAGTCGGAATGGCTCTTCGCTGTCGCTGTTAAGGTCTGACAAGAAACAGTTGCATTGATCGCTTTCCATAAACCAACCTTCTGCTTAAAGAAAATGGATAACACTAAGCAACTCGTACTTGGCGTGAGCATCAATTCT
>BGPR01024143.1:0-23544 GCA_013235015.1 Araneus ventricosus | reverse complement strand
AGAATTGATGCTCACGCCAAGTACGAGTTGCTTAGTGTTATCCATTTTCTTTAAGCAGAAGGTTGGTTTATGGAAAGCGATCAATGCAACTGTTTCTTGTCAGACCTTAACAGCGACAGCGAAGAGCCATTCCGACTTCCAGAGTTGTTCTTATTTATGATAATGCCCTCCCTCTCAGTGCAGTTGTAACCTAGCAGCTTCTGCCCGAATTATCAACGTGGGATTTTCATCTCTTCCCTGGATTGAAGAATTGGCTAGGAGGCCAAAGCTTCCAGAAAAACGAGGCGTTTCAAAGCAAAGTTAAGGCCCATCTCACATCACTGGCGGTATCGTTCTTCTAAGAGGGGATAGGAAACCTGACAAATGCCTGCATCTTCACGGTGATTATGTCAAAAAGTAACCATGTCTGTACGTAAGTTTTGGTAATAAATTCATTTTGTCCTCTACTGTTGCTCTTTTTTTCATGGTTCATTGGAGGTTGTGAAAAAAGGACCCTTGCGTTTTCAAAAGGAAGATTTGGAAGAATGCTTGGAGTCAAAGAAAGTGCTTATTCCTGTGAAGAGTAAAAGACAGTTGGAAGCAAAGGCTAATGAGATTGTTCTTTATTTATAATTATGATAGGTAACTGTTGGAAATAATAGTGTGTCTGTAAATAAAAGGAGAAAAAACCCGAGAGAATGTTTCTTTCTTCCAATAAGAACAACAACAACACAAAAAAATGTAACAGCACTTTTCGATTAGGAAAAAAATCTTTAAGCGTATATGAAGAAAAAAAAACTTTATTTATATAACCAGACTTCGTAGATTTATTTCCAACGTAGGATGGGTTTTTTGACCTTCTGATCTTATCGTCATCTACTTTTTGTTAACTGGATAATTTTCTCTCAAAGTTTTCAGTTGATGAGAATTTTTCGGTTTACGACATGTAGAATAAATAAAGAAGAAGCAGCTTTTCAAATCGTAATAGTAAAATAACTTACTGTAGAAACGACCTTAGTTGCTATTACATTACTATAAACGACTGTTAACAATTACAAGAAAGTTGTAAACCCTTTAAATTAATATTTCTCAGTTATCAATTTTTTAGCGAATAGCTTGCCTATGTTTTTCAAAAATATTCGAAACGCCGACCAATAGTCTAAAACACGTGAAATACTCACAAGGTTGTGACATTCAATTAACAATAACGCGTTTTTCAAGTATTTTCTTATACATAAGATCAGAAAATATTTCTGTTAAAGGAAAAGGAAATTGCATATTCTGAATACAAATCAGAATACAGTTATAAGAAAAATATATGAAAATAATACTGAACGGTCATCATTTTCTTCTTTATTGTTCAGTCTTCGCTAGACAGAAGCTCCTCAGTACACTGTGGAAGTACCACATACAGTACCCAGATAGCAATTTTAGTTTGCAGCAAGCTTGCAACAAATTTGGCATGACAAGAGTGCAAGCTTGAAACAAGTTTGTCATGACAAGAGTGCAAGCTTGAAACAAGTTTATCATGACAAGAGTGCAAGCTTGCAACAAGTTTGAAACAAGTTAACTCAAGCTTCGAAGTCACTTTGGGACGAACTTGCGGCGTCAAACTCATTACACAAATTATAGCAAAAACAGAGTACGAACACATCCCGGATTAGAACTCGCGACCTACCGGTTCGGAAGCTGACGCGCTAACCATCCGGCCAGTTAAACGCTGAGAGGAGAAGATAGATTTCGCTAATACATCGCTCGATTCGATTCGTATACGATTTATTTTAAACTGTTTTCTTGATTTCTTTAATTTTTTCAGTTGAGAATATGATTTCAAGTCAAAGAGAGAGCGATTTTCGCTAATAACTATACGTTTTGCTAGTAGAATAAATTATGAAATTAGAGTTCAAAAGTAATTACTTTAAAATGGGACAAAATGTATAAGTTATTATTTTTCAACAAATATTGACTGTTTTTTAGGTTTAATTTTGTTTATAAACTTTAAAATTTCAACATTCAGAAAAAGGCGATCTAGTTTTCTTTAAAGTGCGAGTGCTATATTTAGTAAAAAGATGGAAAATGTTTCAAAAATTTTTTTTATAAAAAAGTTAGTTTTTTTACAAATTATCATTGATTTATTGAATTAATAAAAAGAAGGACGGTCTAGGAGATGCTATTAAAAATCGGATGTTTTTTTAAAACAGCGACAAAGATAATTATCTTTTTTGTGCTTTTTTTTATCTTTGCATCAAGCTTGTTTTGCAAACTTACAGCAAGCTTGCAATGCAAAGGAGGTGGCGCTATTTGTCACGGCGAACTTGTGGCAAACGCGTTTTGCAAACGAGGGTGGCTCTAGTTGTCACGGCGAACTTGCCACAAGTTCGCTTCAAGTTTGACGCCTCAAATTTGCTATGACAAGGTAATATCAAGTCAAAATCAATCTTGCTGCAAACTTACGTGCTATCTGGGTAATTATGTTGCCATCTCATTTAACACTAAACAAAATCGGTCAGTTGAAAATTTAGTTTCATCATTTTCATTATTGTAACAAACGAAACACAATCTTTTCCAGTTTTGAGATGGACGACCTGCTTAAAACACTCTTCTAAACCATTTCTCTCATTGAGATGTACAGCAGTTCCGGAATCTAATGCGTGGCATCAAACTGTGAGAAATAATTCGCCATTTCTTATAAATACGTAAGTATTTACTATTTTACAATAGATGTAAGTTGAGAGTAAAGCTCTGAAATATAATTCTATCAATGATAGAAGCGAGCTAAAACTTCAATTAACTAGACAATTTAAATTAGTCGATGCTATACAGGATAACTTGAAATCCTGATTGGGATAATCATACCTGATTCTAATTCATCCTTATCATCTACAGATCCCAATTAGGCAAATTAAATTATATATGTATGATTTACGATAACTTCCAATTTAACTTGTTATATCAAAACATGATGCAGTCAGTCATATTAATCGTTATGAAAACAGAGAGTCCATCAAATAATCTGTTCAGCGTAGCATTAGTCCATTAAGCAGTGTTTAAAATATTTTCTTCACCCAAGTTGCACAGAAAGTTTCCGAAACTTTTATATTTAAATACATAAAATATATAATTTTTTACTTTTTTATCTTAATTCTCTATTATCTTATTCTTCTTCATCATTTTATGCTTAGTATGTTTTGTCTACATATTTTTATCGGTTGCGTTAACTTCAGATTTATAATCAAGAAGCATTATATTCGGTTATGTATTGTGATTAGTCGTATTTATGCAATTTTTTTGTTTTGATTTTCAATAAATCTTTCCGCGTACTGATCGCCTCAAAATGCCAAGACTAGCACTTTTTGATGATTTTACTCCGGAAAGGGATAACAGGCAATGAGTAAAGTGAGCTCATTTCCGGAGTTGTTTGCTAGGTCACGTTAAGTAAAATGTAAATACTTCCCTCTCCATTTCTCACTTCACCTCTTTTTTGGTGAAATCAACTCCGGCAGGCACATGCGCAAATGCACGGAGGTTTCGGAATCCGAAAATCACATATATATACCATCCAACACCTCACTGTTTTGAGTTCGGGGACAAACTGTGGGGAAACAAAAAGAAAAGTAAAACCATATTTCTAATTATATATATGTTACTGTGAAAGACCGAAACTGGAGAATGTCGACTTTCACCGGTGAAAGTCGACATTCTCCAAATGTGAATGTTGACATTCACCGGTAACATTACTATGTGAATGTTCACATTCACCGGTGAAAGTCGACATTCTCCAAATTTCGGTCTTTCACGGTAACATATACACTAATATAGTAAAAAAAATATATAATTTATATCTCTTAGTATATTGTTCTGATTTATTGTTGCAAGTTTCTTCTATGAGTTTACCAATTCAAGATTTTGAAACTAGGAATAGAAAGCAGGAAAATTAAATATCGTGTATTTTTTAATGTCGATTATGCTCTTAAACTAAAAAAAAACATAGATGTCCGTTACAGATAACGTATTTTTAATGCTCTTTTTTTATTCACACAGCCAGAGAAGACTATGTATCAGAAAATCACGTTACGCGGATTTTCAAACTAAAGAAACTGGTTATTTCATTCAAGCTCAATTTATTGCTTAATAGTTGTTTTGTGTACTTGTTAATAATTGCTTCCTGCATTTTAGCTACTATGGGAAAGGAACCATATAAACCCCCTCATAAAAACATAATAGGTATTTGGTGTCTTGTTGAATACTTTTGGATTTGATTACACCGGTAATTTAATCACTTTCATCTAATTATATGTTACTGCAGTATACTGCACTTCGGTTTTGTATTTTATTTATGCATATTTATGCTAGACTATTGTTTGCATTGATGTATAATTCAAAAATTATGCAGCACTGGAATTTTTTCGTTTCAAATGCGCATATGTGTTCTTCGATGGGATTAATTCCAGCCTTAGATGTTTCTAGTATAAAAATGAAAGTTGTGTCGTGCAGTTGCTGGTGAAAATCTATTTAATATAGCTGAATATTATTTCCTCTCCATCCTTAATAACATAATAAATGTGAAAGTGTGTCTGTTTGTCCCCTTTTCAAGTCTGAATTACCAAACTGATTTTGATGCAAAATTGCAAAGAAGTGCAATAAAACCCAGGGATGGACATAAGGTACGTGACGTCATCATAAATCCAATATCTACCCGACTACATACTAGAATAAAATAAACAACAAAAAAAGGCGAATTGCCTCAGCGATACGCGATGGAGATTAATAATTTATTTTTAAAATCAACCATCAAGTATTCTAAAAAAAACTGAAGTTATCTGCATTAATGTATTAAAAACCATCACGTCTTTAAAATCAACCATCACGTGATCGTGAAGAAAACGGCGATCATGTGATCCCGCTGAGGAAATTAATAAATAATTAATTTGTAGTTGTAGATTTTCCTCAAATAACTGAACTCAAAGACGAACATGGGGTATTAATTTTTCGAGTCTGCAGTCTACTTAATTTTAATAGTAGCGATTAATGCATCGCAAGCGCATGTCAAATCTAGCACCCAGCTCTAGTGGAAACTCGAGCTGAGAAACCTACTAGAAGACTAGAATCTGATGTCTACAGTGAGACAAGACGACGTGGATAAGCTGCTCTTAGTAGAGACGCCGGAGCAGTCTAAAGCCATTCGCATGAAAAATGTTGAGCATCAGGAAACAGACATGTTGAGCATCAGGAAACAGAGATGTTGAGCATCAGGAAACAGAGAAGTTGAGCATCAGGAAACAGAAATGTTGAGCATCAGGAAACAGAGATGCAGAGACACCTGAAGAGTCACAAAGACGCGTGATGTAAATACCGAACGTCAAACAGGAAATGTGTGTTTACACGTAACATTTTGGCAACCTTTATGCTACCTCATTTAATTACGACCCACTGATTGACTATGCTAATCAATGATTAATAATGATAGAGGCAATGGATAAAGATGTTTGTATTGCAAAGCGTTTAACTCTCTGAAACCGGCTAGATTGAGAATTCCAGAACCTGAAAAATTGAAGTAAATTTTCGTGCACGAAAAAAGAATGGAATCCTCTCTTTCTTTACAGAATTTCCAGAAGAACGGCAGCCGAATTTGGGCGATTAATTGTCAACAAAGAAAGGAACTACTTTTATCCCGTAAAATGCACTCAGGCACCCGAAACCGCCCGAGTCCAAGTCTTTGTCGAATGGGGCGGTTCGAGGCGGGGTAGGGCTCATAGAGTTAAGTGAAAAGAGGAAACAGCTGGTATGTGCTATTCTGGCGCATTAAGACTTCAGCTGCCATTGAAACTTACCCGTGTAGAAACACCATTTGGAACGTTACTTAAAATATCTATCACAGTAGATTATTGCAACAATGTAAACTTTTGGCTGTGAACGAATGTGCAATGCCGCACAAAAACGCTGTTGAAGGAAAGATGTTAATTACAACCAAAGTATCATGGGAGGGATGATGGCGGACGATTTTAGGAAGACTTTACCTGTAGTAACGAGGAGCGCACTGGTAGATGATAAAAATACATGTTTAAAAGGTTTCTCCGTTATGAGAGCATGCTAAAAAATTTTTATGATTGTTCAACTTTGCAACGACACTGAATCTGGACAGTATGTGGCTCCTCTTTCGAAAATTGGCTAAGGTTGATTTACAACACATTCAGAATGGTAGGATTGCATTAAACGGGGGATTTCGAAAAGTTGTTCTGAAAAGCGGAAAAGATAAGTAAGGTTGATTCTGAACTGAAAGCCAGCATGAGGAATAGAGAATGATTGTATAAAAGGGACATTTTGGCACCTACTAATGAAACTGTAGGACAGATAAATGAAAAAAATGTCACTAACAGTGGGAGCTATTGCAGAATATATAAAGGTAGATAAAATAATGAACAGTGAAACAGTGACAGTATATTCTGTAATCCTTAAGTCTTTAGAATTCTCAGGGGAGTCCTCCCACACGTAGAGGTTGAAAGTCTGTGTGCCAATACTGTTAATGCGTAAGCTCGATGCATCGAGACTGTGTAACACAGCACACAGTTTAAAATTACATACCTGGAGCGAAACATCGTTCTAGCTACCGTTATGACTGGAATGGCGATAGGAAAGAGTGCTTTAATGCTACGCATTCCCATAATAAGACAAATTCGCCTTTGAAGCTCAAAAGGTCGCAATTGCCTTTGAAAATAGCATTTGCCACGACGATTGACAAGAGTCAAGGTCAGACATTCAAAGTGGAACGTTAAGGAAAACCTTGTTTTATATATTGACGACTATATGTGATCTGTCTGCTCACGAAATGTAATATACAAAAGTATGTTGACCTAGATTAACAAATTACCTTCTTATAACAGCATACAAGCACAGTCCTGTAGGTATTCCAACTACACTTTTCATCTCCCCTTCTTCATTTTCAATATAAAGCAAACCATTGATATCCGTCAATAAACAAATACAATAATTCAAATTCATCGTAGACGAAGTTTCGGATTACAGTTAGTCTAAAATAATCACGAAGGAGAAATCTAGTTTTGAAAAATCGATATAATAATCCTGAGAGAGATTCAATAAGGCAACATCAAGTAACACAATTGCATAATCATTATTGAAAAGACATCTGAGAATCTTCCATCTAAGACATTAGAAGAAAGACATCTTCCATCTAAGAATCTGTAGCCAATTTGCAGAGAATCTGTACAGGACGAATCATTTCATATATGAAACGGATTTCTCGTAACTGCTCGATTTATTTCAACATACCCCTTCTGAAGACGGAACCACGGTGGCCTTGAGGCAGTGTTTGGGATTCGGGACCGGAAGGTCGCGGATACGAGACCCGATCCATCGAAGATCCGTCGTATATACCGGCTTAGTGCGCTTTAAATCCGTCGAAGAATAAATGTCCTACAGCTGGTGTGGCTTAGAAGTTTTGAGAGGGGATTATGAACTCAGAGATACTTTCGCCATCTGACGACGACACTAAATTATGAGGTCAATCTTAAAAAAAAGACCTTCTGTAGCTTCAAAAGCGGATGTTAAATCTAGATAAACTAAGCTAAACCTCCTACTACCTATTATTAGAGGATGTTTAAAGGACATTATACTCAATTGTAAAATGCCCACAGAACTGATATACAACAACCTTTGTCTCATAATGCGTCTGAAAACACTACGTGAATGATATTAATTTTGAAGGTTTAATCCGGTTCATTGCAAAGAAACCGTCAAAGCTCTGGGCAAACTGGGTAGCTAGATATCAAACATTTTATCAACCTGCTATTTTTTAGGATTATTTTAATGAGCCCATGTATATTTGGGCAAATAAGCTGGATCAAACCAGGCTGTTTGAACGAGCAATTGGTTATTTTATAATTAACCTAAAGATGTGCGACTAATTAGTCTAATCCTAAAAAATATAAGACTGATTAGAAAGTACTAGCTAGTTTTTCAATTTTCCTGGCACATTGAAAATTGATGCTTCTCTTCGCAATAAGTCGTATTTTCCAATAAGGCTACGACATTAATAATGTCTAGAGCCAGGAGTGCACCACTCTAATAATTTGCTACTCACTCTGAGAAAAATCAGCATGTTAAACCTCTGACTGTGATTATTCTAAATCACTATTTTAGGTTCAACGTTTACAGACGTGATTAAATACAGTTGAGCTAAGCGAGTTGTTATTTATTTGCAAAGCTTTATTGGTATAATATGATCCAACGCTATAATAGTACTACGTAAACACATTAGCCTGTGAAAATCGCAGGATGCAGAAGAAAATAGACTTGCTTCCAAACCGCGAAAGTAGCGAAATACACAATCAGAGGGTCAATAGTGAATATATTATTTTTTTCATGAGAAATAAGCTTTCAATTGACAAGATAATCTATATATTTAAAATAATTGGCAAAAACAGCAAACCAGTGCTCCGTCCCCAACCACTGGACCCATTTCGATAATTTTTATTTTATATGGAAGCGTGTGACGTCTAGATACGTCATCAATGGTTGCCTGCCACGCTCCATGCGTTATATCTCCCAAAGTAGAACTCCTCTGTCTCTACAACCGACACTTCGGCAACTTATTTCGCCAAGTTGCAAGCATAGCTACAGGCAATTATTATTATGGGCGAAAAGCTGGTAGCCGTATGCGGCTAGTATCGTTTTTATTTTTACTTCAGTACTATGCATTTTGCTTTCAAATAACGTAATCTTCTTGCATTTCTATCCTGTTTAAAGTTTTATTATGTACTAGCCGCTTTTGGCAACCAGCTTATTTACTGGTACTATCGATTGTTATTAATTTCATTTAATATCTGTTATGCATAACTTGATATTCACGATTCGACCGATTCTACGCGCCATTCCCGATTTTTATGTAGTTGTGCCAACATGCCAAAACGTTTTTTTTAAACGAATTATGCTCTAATATTTTAAAAGTGAAGTCAAAATATCTATAACAAATGATTTTGTATGGTGTGTTGCTTATCTTCAATGCTTTCAAAAAATATCCTTATTACTCATAGCTAACATATAAAAGAGCAGCACATGAAAATTCTTTTCAAAGGCCAAAAACGACACTCAGAACTAATATCTACCGCGTTAGACGGAACCATAATACAAAAGGAATACAAAAGAGGAAATGCATTTTTGTGGTGGTAACAATGAGCACGACATATCATCTCTGTTCAAGGTCAGTTCATCATATTTAACGATATAACTTTTATTCCCTTTTGACATATAAGCTTTTTTAGCTTCTTACACGAAAAGACAAGGCATTTCATTATGAAATGAGTAGTTTATTATACTATGCTTTAGAGCGTTGAATAAAACTTAATTGCTTAGCTATGCTGTAAAAAAGGAGTAACATTATGGATTCTTTGAGCAATTGAAGAAAAATATATTATGAGAGAGTTTCTTTGGTAGCAATTTCAATTTAATAAAATACAATAACCACGAATGAGGGAGAAAAATGTTATAGCTATTTAACGGAAGAATAGAATAAAAATCGCTGAGAACTTTGCTACAACAATTTAGAAGAAAATATGCATATTAATGAATATTGGGGGGGAGGGGGATTGAGCAATGAATAATTTATCACTGTTTATCATTTTTTTTTTATTTTACAATGAACAACCTATGGTAAATTCATCATACTGGATTGAACAAACAATGATAAATTCATTATTGGATTGAGCAACAAATCCTACTGGATTGAACAACAAACCATATTTTATTGAGCAACCAATTATAAACTCATTATTGGATTTAACAACCAAATATAAACGCATTACTGGATTGAATAATGCGTTATTCAATCCAATAATGAGTTGCAGAGTAATCATACATTTCTATTGCTTAAGATGTAGGATAAATATGTGCGAAAAGGGATTTGCATGCGATTTTTTAAAAATAAATATTCAATAGCCTAGAACACAAATTTGAATTATTAGTAAATGTTTGGGAAGAAATATGAGCTGTCTCTTAGGAACTATGACATAACACTCCGCAGGTTAACAATGATTTTAGAAGAAATTATCCTCAGATATCTGAATATTTTTTTAAGTAGATACATTAAAAGTTTTTATAAGATAAAAAATACGAATTAACTGAGTAAAGTTTAAACCTCAGAGTTCTGTGATAGACCAAAGTTTCTTGGATATAAAAAATTTAGAAAAATTCCTTTAAAACATTTTTATAGGTAACAATGAAATTTTAAACAATAGTTAACATGTTCTAATGTTCTTGTTACATGTAATCTACTCTATTAAAATTCGAAGGTAAACAAACGTATGTATGTATGTATGTATGTCCCTCTATCTTCTCACGAACCGCCGAACGGAGAAGCGCGCGGAAGGTACCAAAAGATGGGGAATAATCCAGGGAAGCCATTTCGGCCATTTAAATATCGAAATTTTAATTAGTGAAAAAGATATTAATTAAAAACTATTTGACAACAATGCTTTTTATTGTTTCGGATACTTTATAACAATACTTTTCATTGTTACAGCGCAATTCAAAATTTATTTTATTGTTGAAGTCATTTACTTTAAGGGACATTGTTACAACAACAATAAAAACGTGACGCTGACAGAAATAAAAAAAAATGTATTGTTGAAAGTGTATAAATTATTTTTTTATCCCGTGATATAACGTCCAACAAAATCATTTTAACGAAATTAAAAGGGGTGTTTTGTTTCTGTAAAGTTATGTGCCGAAAGATATAGATTAGTTATGTTAGTGATTTTAATCATTATTCATTGATTTGATCAAGTTTAAATATTTGTGGAAGCTTCTATTTTAAGCTGATATTTGGAAGTTACTATTTTTGCTTTGTTCAATTCTCGCTTTTTCCGATGCCTAAAAGAAAAAGAGGAATTACAGGGGGATGCTGCCAGTAGACGGGAGGCAATTAGAAAACGTGAAAGGAGAGTTGTTGAAACTGAAGAAGAAAGAAGCCGCCGATTGCAACTATGGCACAACGTGGCTAGGACAGAAGAGTGGAAGGATTAGAAGAACAAAGAAATAGCCGATTGTCAGACATGGCACAACGTGGGCAAGAGAGAAAAGCCGAAGAATCAGAAGAACAAAGAAATAGCCGATTGGCAGTAATGGCACAACGTATCCAGAGAAGAAGAGCAGAAGAAACAGACAAACAAAGAGATAGCCGATTGTCAGCCATGCTACAACATGCAAGAGAACGCCGTCTAAATATTATTGAAGGACAAAATCACCATCAGATACAAACTTTTTATGCAGCTAGAACTGTTCTGAACTGAAGAATACAACTGTGGAGAAATGGACAATCTCTGTCTGAAATGCGGAGGATTGTATTTCCGGGATGAAAAGAATACCAGAGGAATTTACACTCATTGTTGTCATAATGGAAATATAATTGAGCAGGCTTCAGTTTATCCAGTGGAAATGAAAGGATTGATGGATGGCTCCGATGAATTATCAGTGCATTTCAAAAATAACATAAGGTCGTACCAGTGTTTCAATGGGTGCACAGATTGTACCATCTACAAAGAGAGGAGCGTATTGCTTCAGAATACATGGCCAAATTTACCACAGGACCACTCATCCACACCCAGCTGAAGCAGGAGGTGAAAACACTAATACAACACACTTCAACAATATTATAACACACATTAGGCATATGTCACGTGACCTCAGGTATTATTCGATTTAGCCCGTGCAACGCCGGGCCATACAGCTAGACAAGAATTAGATAGAACAGAGATTCCCAACCTGTGGTACGCATTCCCCTGGGGTTACGCAAAGGACCATTTGGGAGTACGCGAAATAAAGTTGTTAAGGGCGGAAACAAGAAAACATAAGGGATTAAAAAAGTTATAGAACTTTGTTTCTTCAAGTCCCTTGGCATTTAATAACTATACCACTTGAATAGATTATTAATACGGAGTGTAATTATTAGCAATCTTTATAAGTTAATGCAAAATTATTACAATACTGATTTCATTTGTTTTGGAGTTAAACTAATACTATTGTAAAAATGCAATAAAAAATAAAATAAGTCGAGCAGATGTTTTCCAGGCAAATGTCAAATCCGAGTTATTTAACTTTTAAGCTATTGATAAAAACATCTTAGCATAGACGGTGGGGGAGGATGTGTCAAAAATTAATCAAGAGGTGCGCGAGGGAATAAAGGTTGGGAACCTCTGAGATATACCTTTCATTTCGCTAGGACACGGAATAATTTTTTTTACAAATCTTTTACAGGGAATGATGCATTATTCGAGATAGCCCGTGCAACGCCGGGCCACACAGCTAGATTGTCAGACATGGCACAGCGTGGGCAGGAGAGAAGAGCCGAGGAAACAGAAGAACAAAGAAATAGACGATTGGCAGTATAGGGACAACGTAGCCAGCACATAAGAGCCGAAGAAACAGAAGAACAAAGAAAAGATAATACGTTTTGGGGGGGAACGTAACGTTTACGTTAGCGACAATATATGTAAAAAAAAATAAATCGGAGGCGGGCATATGAAAATTAGTAATAAAAAGACTAGATTTGAAAGAATATTTACATTTCTTGGAGAAAGTAAGTGACAATATTTTTTGAAAAAAAACGGAGCCGGGCATATGAAAAAATATGGATCCGAAGGCCTCACGTGATCTCACTTCTCTCCGCCCGGGAATATCCCATTATTCAAGATTGCCCGTGCAACGCCGGGTCGTGCAGCTAGTCTACTCTATTAAAATTCGAAGGTAAACAAACGTATGTATGTATGTATGTATGTATGTATGTCCTCCTATCTTCTCACGAATCGCCGAACGGAGAAGCGCGCGGAAAGTACCAAAAGATGGGGAATAATCCAGGGAAGCCGTTTCGGCCATTTATATTCCGAAATTTTAATTAGTGAAAAAGATATTAATTAAAAACTAATTGACAACAATGCTTTTCATTGTTTCGGATACTTTATAACAATACTTTTCATTGTTGCAGCGCAATTCGAAATATATTTTATTGTTGAAGTCGTTTACTTTAACGAACATTGTTACAACAACAATAAAAAAGTGACGCTGACAGAAATAAAAAAATGTATTGTTGAAAGTGTATAAATTCTTTTTTTTATCACGTGATATAACGTCCAACAAAATCATTTTAACGAAATTAAAAGGGGTGTTTTGTTTCTGTAAAGTTATGTGCCAAAAGATGTAGATTAGTTATGTTAGTGATTTTAATTATTATTCATTGATTTGATCAGGTTTAAATATTTCTGGTAGCTGCTATTTTAAACTGATATTTAGAAGTTACTATTTTTGGTTTGTTCAATTCACGCTTTTTCCGATGCCTAAAAGAAAAAGAGGAATTACAGGGGATGCTGCCAGTAGACGGGAGGCAATTAGAAAACGTGAAAGGAGAGTTGTTGAAACTGAAGAAGAAAGAAGCCGCCGATTGTCAACTATAGCACAACATGGCCAGGACAGAAGAGCGGAAGAAACAGAAGAACAAAGAAATAGCCGATTGGTAATAATGGCACAACGTGGCCAGGAGAGAAGAGCCGAAGGAACAAACGAACAAAGAAATAGCCGATTGTCAGCCATGTTACAACATGCAAGAGAACGCCGTCTAAATGTTATTGAAGGACAAAATCACCATCAGATACAAACTTTTTATACAGCTAGAACTGTTTTGAACTGAAGAACACAACTGTGGAGAAATGGACAATCTCTGTCTGAAATGCGGAGGGTTGTATTTCCGGGATGAAAAGAATACCAGAGGAATTTACACTCATTGTTGTCATAATGGAAATATAATTGAGCAGGCTTCAGTGTATCCAGTGGAAATGAAAGGATTGATGGATGGCTCCGATGAATTATCAGTGCATTTCAAAAATAACATAAGGTCGTACTAGTGCTTCAATGGGTGCACAGATTGTACCGTCTATAGGGAGAGGAGCGTATTGCTTCAGAATTCATGGCCAAATTTATCACAGGACCTCTCATCTACACCCAGCTGAAGCAGAAGGTGAAAACACTAATACAAACACACTTCAACAATATTATAACACACATTAGGCATGTGTCACGTGACCTCAGCTATTATTCGATTTAGCCCGTGCAACGCCGGGTCATGCAGCTAGTAATTTATTAAAAAATGTATACACTTAGTTATACGGATAGAAACACAAGGAAGTGTTCAATTAGCAAAAAGGAATAATAATGAGTGAGAAAAAAAGATAGGTGAAGAATCTTTTAAACTTTTGAAAAATTTCACTTAACTGTCACTTAATTGAACTTATTTTGTTCTGATAGCAAAATGGTGGTTTGAAAGAAAATTCCAAAGACTTCCAATCCTTCCAAATTGCAGTTTCGACAGGAAAATATATATGGGATGTTTGGCGGTGATTGGGGATGATTTCTTAGTGAAAATATTGCAAAACAGTTCTTCTTCTTTCTAATCCTTCTGATTGGAATTAGATCAGATCCATGAGATCGTTCGCCTTCATCACCTCCAACACGAAATCCGGTAGCTGAAGCAGGTCATCATACACCATGGAAACACAGTCAAGTAGATGTTGCGGAGTGGCAGACAGTTCTTTTGACAATGAATTAAAGTAAGATCGACAAAAAGATTTAAGCTTCGCGTAGGACAAAGACCTCTAACTCACACCTCAGGGATGACGAAAGAGCGGATTTATCACAATGTTTACCTCTGATTAAAATCACCAGTTGTCTGATCCAATCTCTATTAGAAACTGCATTATTGCCTTGTTAATTCCAAAATATAAGAAAGCATAGGTTTAGAAAGAAAGATTCAACTAAAACGATGTCCTTTGAACATCCGGGAAAATTTTTAATTTCCTCAAACAAAGTGGATTATTAAAAAATATTGGGAGTATTGTAAGCTATAAATTTGAGAGTAATAGTATTTTTGTTAATTATATTTGTTCAAGTTTAAAAAACATCACTTTAAGAACCCTCATCATTTAGCTTCTCTTAGAGTACACCGAAATTCACCTCTTTGCATAGCCGATATCTTTCTGCATACTAACGGTATTGAATTGGAATTTTTATATAAGTTGCCCTATATATCTGGCCCTGAAGTTATGAATGAAAAATTGCACTACGTATCGCACATGCACAGTAAAAAAATATTTACTACGAATGCTCATATGTCCGGTAGTATTAAATTTTTTTAATTCAAATTTTAATGCAATGCTTCTTTTAAATATTGTCAAGTATTCTGTAAGTCTCGAACAATTTGGTGGGAAACTCTGTATGTTACAAACAAAAAACATGCGGAAACATTTGATTTTTTAAGAAAAACTTTATATCTTCCGGAACGAAAATGCATGCAAATATTATGCACATCAAGCAAAACCATAGATGAAAGTTACATTTCGTTATCAGCTCTTTGTGAAACAGGATGGGTCAAATTCCATTTTCGCCTTCATCCCTTTCTGGTTACCCCCTTAAATGCCCTCGTGACCGAATCTTTACTGTAAAAGGTGAGTTCCGACAATAGTATGTCCCACGATTCTCAGCAACTGATTGCGAACCATAGTACCCATATTAAATCTAATTTTCTAGCATCTTCAAAATTGGGCATTATTTTTGTACACCAGTGTATATGCCCTTAAGTCCAAAAGGGTTAAACAATGCGGCAAATGGTCTTTCATAACACTAGGCAAAAATAAATACGTACCCATTCAATTTTTTAACCGAACTTTATAAAAAACTAGAAAAGCAGAAAATTTGGAAAAAAATTATCAGTGTTTGGATAATTGATTAAAAATGAAAAAATATTCTAAATTATAAATTCTTTGAATACGAAAAATTAAAACTACGACTTGAAATTATTTTTTATTTATTTATTTATTTTTTAAATCTGAATCTATCTAAAATCTGAAATTTCTTTTACTCACAATTTACGCCAAGCTTGAAAGGGTTATTACGAATGAAAGTATTTTTAATAATGCATGTTATAAAAACAACCAAAGCGAAAATTTTAAATAAAATTACTTATTTTATTAACGTTTTCTTAAAGTTTAAAAATTTTAAACACGAATTTAAAATTACTGAAATAGCGAGACAAACTATTCAAAACAAAGGGATTATATAGCTAGTGTGGAAATGTTGCACTAATTTCACTTTTATTATTCCACTAATAGAAGTTTCATTTTTATTTTGAAATACGAAAAGTAGAGTTTTGAAATATGTGTTTAAAAAAAAGAACTATTTTTGTTTTGAAAAACAGGCATCGAAATCGTAAGTAATGCTGACTTAGAAGATGAAAACAAGAGAGATGACACAAACAGAAAAATTTTCTCTAATACAAACAAAATGTTACTTTAGTAACATAAAGACAAAGTACTACTCTTTCGAATAATTTCAATGTTTCGTGATTCAGCAAGGAGTAACAACTCAAGGACATGGATTGGAGGAAATGAACAAATGGGAAAAATTACAATAATAGATAAAAATATAAAAACTCATTACTAAAACCCAAAAAAGACGGCTAAAACAAAAATAAAATATTACATTTTTGGTTTCGTGGATTTGCGTATCTCTCAAAAGTTTTCATTTCAACAATTAATGCAGTGTAACATGCCTAATTCGAAGTTGATGGCACCGAGTTATCCAAAATTAAAAATTCGAGTTATCCAAAAATTAGAATCAAGGAAAACAAGGTCTTAGTCTAACGACAATGGCAAGAAACAAACAGAATTTTGGAACTAAAAATGAAATTAAAGATTTATTTTAAATATTTAATATCTTTATAATAAATAATGTATAATTTAAAAGAAAATAATCACTTTTAATATATGAAGTGAATATTAGTATAACAATTTTTTTATAATTTTAAAAATAATAACAATAAATAAGTAAGTAATTTTAATTAACAAATAGTATGCAGCTCTTTTTATACAACAATCTTACAATTAATCTTTAAAAATAAACCATAAGATTAACATGTGACGAGTTTGACGATTTTTTTAAGTGAGAAATTTTGATTGCCTTTTCTATTACTATTATGCGACAGATGAGCACTGTTAACTCAAGTAAATTAGGGGACTTAAATATTATTCATGCACAGTTACTGAGGTCACAAGGTACAGACGTATTTCACTATAGAAAACAAATCCGAAATAAGAACAATATGTTCCAATTTTATAATTTTGACGTGGAAATAATAAAATTAAATTAGAATCATTGATGATATTTTAAAATAACGTTAATGGAAAATACAAGGGACCAGAAAAAAGTTCGAATTGCCGACAAATTCGAATTGAAAATTTTCGAATGAGTTCAACTGTATTTAAAATTTCAATATTATCCATGCACAATTACTTAGGTCACAAGGTACAGACGTATTTCGATAAAGAAGACGAATCCGAAATAAAAACAATGTATTACAATTTTATAATTTTGACGTCGAAGTAATAAAATAAAATTAGATTTATTGATGTTATTTTAAGATATCGTTAATGGACAATACAAGGGTCCAGAAAAAAGTTCGAATTGCCGACAAGTTCGAATTGAAAATATTCGAATTATTTCAAAATTATTTAAAATCCCAAAATTGATAGGGAGGGGAAAGGGGAGTATTCGTTAATAATAACAACAAAAAAATAGGAAAAAAAGGCGAGACTAAAATTCATACTGAAAATTAAGTCTCAAATAATAAAGATTATCAGAACCGTTAATATACAAGGAACGCAGAGAAAAAACTAAAATCTCACCTTGACAAAATGAACTTTCCGAAGCAAAAAAGAATCGTTGCCACTGACTACAGAGATTTGTCTCAGCAGAGCACCCACCCCAGCGGCCGAACAGGTTGCATCCGGGATGAGGAGTATCCTTGGCGGAAAAGATCACTTTCGCTCTTATCCCTGTAGTAATCTTCGGCGCATGCGCTTCATGAAGTCAAAGCTAACCTGATGTCACTTTAATCTCTACCAGAAACTTTGTGTATCAGATTTTCTGAACTTAAACGCGAGCGGTTTTAGATATTTTTGAATAGAAAGTACAATTTAACCTCTGGAATCCGAAGTTTCGGAATATCCGAATATCTTTTTTTAATTTTTGGAAAAATTTTATTAAAAATGAAGGAAAACAACATTTACGAATCAGAATAAAAGCTTCATTTCTAACTTAAAAGAACCATTTGAATTTGTATTTAAGAATTAATGCAGCACATTAGCCGAAACAAAATCATTTATTTTCTTTAAACGTAAGGAAACTAAACCTGCATGACAATGCGAATCGCAGCTAGTTCTTTCCGTACTGTTTCACAGAGCACCCAAAGTCAATGCTCTACTGCATTTGTATATCAAGAGCATTTTACCTATTTCCCGGAAAATCCGAATTTTCCAGAATCCGAACAGAGGCCAGCCCCAATTAATTCGGATTCCCGCGGTTCTCCTGAATGAGGTTTGAAGAAGATCCCCTTCCCTCAAAATGAGAAAAAAGTAAAATTTATTTTAAGAGCAGTAAAAAACAACCTATCAAACAAAGATGGTAAAAAAAGCATCGTCCACATTTAATACGTAAGCAACAATTTGAATTATAAATTCGTTACAAATAATTGTTTCTTGTTAAAATAATTTTGTAGAAATCAGTCGCAATTTATTTTGGGAAAATTTTAGATACTTCTATATTTTCATATCTAATTTAATTTTTTGAATAGTCCAGCCACTAGTTCTGTGATAAAATACTTTTTCAATCTGTGTATATTTGTTCTCCGTTAACTAAAAGATAATTCCGTTTGTTTTAAAAACGAGAATGAAAGAACGTGGTTCTTATCAAGGTGCTCAAAGATCTCAATCCATTATTGACAATGCTTTCTTGTGCATTAACATTGTTTGAGCGCATTTAATGCATAAAAATTACTTAGGAGGAAGATTCTTCAAAACATAATTTCTTAAAATTAATTCAGCTAATGTTAAGAATTTAATTAGTATTATTTATTTAGAAATAAAAATTGTTTTGAATATGATTCGAATTGAATATTGAGTATTTATTTAACTAGATAATCCCAGCCATTTTGTAGATATCCAGGACATTATTAATCCAGGTCATTATAAGGCAAGAAACGAGAAACCGGGAATGTACCAGCTTATCTGGGATATCTGATCACTATATGTAATCTGATGGAGATTTAAAAATTCAGAGATAATTAGTTGAATTAATTTCTGTATTAATCGATTAATTAACATTGCATAGGAGTGATTGATGTTTTTTAAGCCAGGAAAACAATTTGTTAGCAATTTGATTTATTGAATACACTAATTTCAAAGGATTATTTAACTAATCAGCTCTCAATTTTTAAATCTCCACCAGTGAAGAGATAAAAATGCATCTTATTTTTTGTTTGTGTTTATGTTCTCACATCTTACCTAATAGCGTATGCATACGAAGTTATATAATTCTACTTCTTAGATTATTCTTCTTAGATTCTACTTCTAAGAATTTTATTACTATATTTTTGTTTTCATTATTTATCAACTTTGTCTATTTAATATCATTTTCTGTTTATATTAACATCATTCGCGTTCTCTCGCATTATTAGATTACATTTAATCTAAAATCTTTTCTGAATTGATGATGTATTTCAAATATTCTATATTTATGATTACTCATACAATATATTTATTCTTTATTATATTACTATACTTTTTTTAAGTTACTGAAAGAATATGCACACCAGTGAATTGAAAAAAAAATTATACCTTAACCCAACGTTTCCTAATCTGTGGGCTGAAGATAGGGTATTAGTTGGCTGAAGAACGCTAGACAAGAGTCTTAACTCAAGAGATTAAATCTTCACTGCTGACTTACTGCTTTCTTACATTATGGCAGATAAGTAATAAAAATGGAGTTTTTTGCTTTATAAAAAATATATATTTAATCCTTTTACAGTAAGCTTTACTAATTACTGATATATATGTGGATATAATATATATATATATATATATTATGTGTTTGCATTTTTTTTTTACTTGTATGTTTAGTTAGTGAACCTCAAAATATTTTTTACACAAGAGGAGGAACATCCAAAAACTTTTGGAACCGTTGCCTAAACCAGTGATTCCAAACCTTTCTTCACTCGTGTACTTTAGTCTTTTTGTTTTTAAGCACCCCCTATGGTTAGCTTAAAAGTCAAACGACTCTTTGAACTTAATAAAATTTGTAGGAATGATTTTTGACTTTATATTTTATTCCACTCTTTAAAATAATATTAGTTCATCGTCAAAACAAATAAAAACAGCATTGAAATAATTTCAAATTTTCTTATGATGAGAGCTAACAATTTTTCAATTACCAGATATTAATCGACTTCTTCTTTTTCCTTATTTCCTGAATAGGTTTGCGGTCTCGTACAATTTTCACTTTCATTTTTCATACGAACTTGAGAAATAGAAATTCTAAAATATTCTTATGTTTTGTGTTTTCCACCAATATCAAGATAACTTTCGCTTACCACAGCTTGAGAACCATCGCCTAAACTTGAGAAATCGAAATTCTAGAATATTCTTATGTTTTGTATTTTCCACCATTATCAAGATAGCTTTCGCTTACCACAGTTTGAGAACCGTCGCTTAAACCCATTAAGCCCGTCCTTATTTCAGGACAGTTACATTTTCACTCACGTGGCTAAACAAGTCGAGTTTCATTGTTAATTTTTGATTTATCTAATAAGTCGGTATACATTCCTAAACTCCTGCAGAATTTCCAACTGTCATATATTATTAACTAGCCGGCTTCGGCGACCAGCTTGTTCGCCGGGAATGTGATTTCAGTTGAATATTGCATCATTTTATATTCATGGTTCTCTTAACGACGTAATTTTAAACTTCATATTGTCGTAGATATTTAACCCATGTTCTATTAGTAACCTTGGACCTCTTCTTTTCATTGTCTATATAAATGTCCTTAATGGAGTCAAATAACTATAACCTCTAATTCCACGTTGTCGGCACTATCTTCACTTTCTTATTTCTCTTATAAAATATGCATTTGATTTCAACCTTAAAACGACGCGGAACATTTTATGGCCAGCGTCAAGTTAACTGGATTAAAACATGCTGAAAAAAGAATTATAACATAGCAACCATAACGCTTCAGTTTATGTTTTCTACGGTGCCGAACACATCCCAGATAGCACGTAAGTTTGCAGCAAGTTTGATTTTGACTTGATATTCCCTTGTCACGGCAAAATTTGACGCGTCAAACTTGAAACGAACTTGTAGCAAGTTCGCTGTGACAACTAGCGCCACCCTCGCTTGCAACGCATTTTTGCTGCAAGTTCGATGTGACAAATAGCGCCACCACCCTTGCAAATCAAATTTGCAGCAAATTTGCAAAACAAGCTTCATGCAAAGATAGCACAATAAAGATATAATTATCTTTGTCTCTGTTTTAAAAAAACATCCGATTTTTAATAGCATCTCCTAGACCGCCCTTCTTTTTGTTAATTCAATAAATCAATGATAATTTGTGAAAAAAAAATAACTTTTTATAAAAAAAAAATTTTTGAAACATTTTCCATCTTTTTACTAAATATATCACTCGCACTTTAAAGAAAACTATATCGCCTTTTAATTAATGTTGAAATTTTAACGTTTATAAACAAAATTAAATCTAAAAAACAGTCAGTGTTTGTTGAAAATTAATAACTTAGACATTTTGTCCCATTTTAAAGTAATTACTTTTGAACTCTAATTTCATAATTTATTCTGCTAGCAAAACGTAGTTATTATCGAAAATCGCTCTCTCTTTGACTTCAAATCATATTCTCAACTCAAAAAATTAATGAAATCTAGAAAAGAGTTTAAAATAAATCGTATACGAATCGAATCGAACGATGTATTAGCAAAATCTATCTTCTCCTCTCAGAGTTCAGCTGGCTCAAAGGTTAGCGTCTCCGCTTCGGAACCGGGAGGTCGCGAGTTCTATGCCGGGTTGTGTTCGTACTCTGCCTTTGCTATAATTTGCAATGAGTTTGCAATGCAAGCTTGCGGCAAACTTGCTGCAAGTTCGTCCTATGGTGACTTCGAGGCTTGCGTTAACTTGCTGCAAGCTTGTTTCACACTTGCACACTTGTCGTGACAAATTTGCAGAAAGCTTGCAGACTTGCAGTGCAAGTTTGCTGCAAACTAATATTGCTATCTGGGTAAATATCCAATAATCCGCATTAATTTCTATCATTATGTTTTCGTCTGAAATGATCCTGTCTTACGATCCGCAAGGAACGCCCTCTAACAGTCGTCTCTAGTCGGAGCCACCTTTTCATGATATTTTTTCTTATTCAGACGGTAGTCTTTTGACAATTTATTAGAAAAAATGCGTTTTAGTATATAATAAAGACAATAGATGCCAGCATCAATACTATTTTTTTCCTAATGGATTTATACAGTCATTAACACTGTTTTCACGAAAAAAATAAATTCCTTGTGCCGTACAAGGCATTGTCACTAAATAACTGCCATCTTACCACAGTTCAAAATCACGAGGGTTATTTTTGGGCGAGGTCTATCTCCAGACAGCCCTCGCGTTGCTTCAAAACAGGACATAATTAACACATTCAACGCCAAGGACGCACTGGTGTGTCCAGAACCTATTATCAACTTAGATTATCCCTTCTCTACTGTAGTTAAAAGATGGCAGGGAAGAGGTCATCTAATTTGATAGATGGTTCGAATCTCAGGCGGGAATGATGGCAGCGAATGTGCTCATAACTAAATTAAGTCATAACTAATTGTCATGGTCTGAGAGACCAATGCATGAATTTTCTCTTTTGAATCCTTTCTTTCTGAATTAAAACTTTCAAATTTAGCCTTTTTATTGCCCTATAACAGTATGGTTTGAATGAAAATACGAGGAGTTTGGAAAAGGAACATTTATTTTAAACTTTTAAGCAATAAACCGTATAAAAACTTAAACATCTTTAAAACGAATTCTACTATACAGAATTTTCCCTGCGTTGCTGATTAAAAATATAAACTTAAAAAAATCTTTCGAACGAACACAATGTTATATAAAAATATACATTGAAAGACAAAAAATGGAAGAAAAAATGCAAGAAAAGATTTTTTCCGATGTTTATAAATTAAATCACGGAAGCAAAATATTTCGTCATTCTCTAAGCAAATCGTTTGCAAACGAAAAATAAAACATTTTATTTCAACTAACTTCCTTTAATACGGCTCAAAAAATAATATATAAAGAGAAATAAATAATAAATAAAATAAGATAACATTGGGAAAAATATAAGAATCAACTTCCTTCAAGACGACTCAAGAAGAAAAAAATATAAAGAGAAATAATTAAAAAATAAATATATAAAAAATTGGGGAAGATATGTGAATAATATTGGAGAAAACACTGTTTGCAGAAAAAGGCGTTCCCGAAAACTTTAAAAAATTGATAAAAATCAAGAATGTTCCAGCAGCTTCAAATTACTCTTATTAGAATGGGGAAATTCTGGATTTTACAATGATATAAAAACTACACTTTCCCTATGATAATATATGCAGAAAATTAGAGGAAGTAATATAAAATTAAATA
>BGPR01024142.1:0-23544 GCA_013235015.1 Araneus ventricosus | reverse complement strand
TATTTAATTTTATATTACTTCCTCTAATTTTCTGCATATATTATCATAGGGAAAGTGTAGTTTTTATATCATTGTAAAATCCAGAATTTCCCCATTCTAATAAGAGTAATTTGAAGCTGCTGGAACATTCTTGATTTTTATCAATTTTTTAAAGTTTTCGGGAACGCCTTTTTCTGCAAACAGTGTTTTCTCCAATATTATTCACATATCTTCCCCAATTTTTTATATATTTATTTTTTAATTATTTCTCTTTATATTTTTTTCTTCTTGAGTCGTCTTGAAGGAAGTTGATTCTTATATTTTTCCCAATGTTATCTTATTTTATTTATTATTTATTTCTCTTTATATATTATTTTTTGAGCCGTATTAAAGGAAGTTAGTTGAAATAAAATGTTTTATTTTTCGTTTGCAAACGATTTGCTTAGAGAATGACGAAATATTTTGCTTCCGTGATTTAATTTATAAACATCGGAAAAAATCTTTTCTTGCATTTTTTCTTCCATTTTTTGTCTTTCAATGTATATTTTTATATAACATTGTGTTCGTTCGAAAGATTTTTTTAAGTTTATATTTTTAATCAGCAACGCAGGGAAAATTCTGTATAGTAGAATTCGTTTTAAAGATGTTTAAGTTTTTATACGGTTTATTGCTTAAAAGTTTAAAATAAATGTTCCTTTTCCAAACTCCTCGTATTTTCATTCAAACCATACTGTTATAGGGCAATAAAAAGGCTAAATTTGAAAGTTTTAATTCAGAAAGAAAGGATTCAAAAGAGAAAATTCATGCATTGGTCTCTCAGACCATGACAATTAGTTATGACTTAATTTAGTTATGAGCACATTCGCTGCCATCATTCCCGCCTGAGATTCGAACCATCTATCAAATTAGATGACCTCTTCCCTGCCATCTTTTAACTACAGTAGAGAAGGGATAATCTAAGTTGATAATAGGTTCTGGACACACCAGTGCGTCCTTGGCGTTGAATGTGTTAATTATGTCCTGTTTTGAAGCAACGCGAGGGCTGTCTGGAGATAGACCTCGCCCAAAAATAACCCTCGTGATTTTGAACTGTGGTAAGATGGCAGTTATTTAGTGACAATGCCTTGTACGGCACAAGGAATTTATTTTTTTCGTGAAAACAGTGTTAATGACTGTATAAATCCATTAGGAAAAAAATAGTATTGATGCTGGCATCTATTGTCTTTATTATATACTAAAACGCATTTTTTCTAATAAATTGTCAAAAGACTACCGTCTGAATAAGAAAAAATATCATGAAAAGGTGGCTCCGACTAGAGACGACTGTTAGAGGGCGTTCCTTGCGGATCGTAAGACAGGATCATTTCAGACGAAAACATAATGATAGAAATTAATGCGGATTATTGGATATTTACCCAGATAGCAATATTAGTTTGCAGCAAACTTGCACTGCAAGTCTGCAAGCTTTCTGCAAATTTGTCACGACAAGTGTGCAAGTGTGAAACAAGCTTGCAGCAAGTTAACGCAAGCCTCGAAGTCACCATAGGACGAACTTGCAGCAAGTTTGCCGCAAGCTTGCATTGCAAACTCATTGCAAATTATAGCAAAGGCAGAGTACGAACACAACCCGGCATAGAACTCGCGACCTCCCGGTTCCGAAGCGGAGACGCTAACCTTTGAGCCAGCTGAACTCTGAGAGGAGAAGATAGATTTTGCTAATACATCGTTCGATTCGATTCGTATACGATTTATTTTAAACTCTTTTCTAGATTTCATTAATTTTTTGAGTTGAGAATATGATTTGAAGTCAAAGAGAGAGCGATTTTCGATAATAACTACGTTTTGCTAGCAGAATAAATTATGAAATTAGAGTTCAAAAGTAATTACTTTAAAATGGGACAAAATGTCTAAGTTATTAATTTTCAACAAACACTGACTGTTTTTTAGATTTAATTTTGTTTATAAACGTTAAAATTTCAACATTAATTAAAAGGCGATATAGTTTTCTTTAAAGTGCGAGTGATATATTTAGTAAAAAGATGGAAAATGTTTCAAAAATTTTTTTTTTATAAAAAGTTATTTTTTTTTCACAAATTATCATTGATTTATTGAATTAACAAAAAGAAGGGCGGTCTAGGAGATGCTATTAAAAATCGGATGTTTTTTTAAAACAGAGACAAAGATAATTATATCTTTATTGTGCTATCTTTGCATGAAGCTTGTTTTGCAAATTTGCTGCAAATTTGATTTGCAAGGGTGGTGGCGCTATTTGTCACATCGAACTTGCAGCAAAAATGCGTTGCAAGCGAGGGTGGCGCTAGTTGTCACAGCGAACTTGCTACAAGTTCGTTTCAAGTTTGACGCGTCAAATTTTGCCGTGACAAGGGAATATCAAGTCAAAATCAAACTTGCTGCAAACTTACGTGCTATCTGGGATGTGTTCGGCACCGTAGAAAACATAAACTGAAGCGTTATGGTTGCTATGTTATAATTCTTTTTTCAGCATGTTTTAATCCAGTTAACTTGACGCTGGCCATAAAATGTTCCGCGTCGTTTTAAGGTTGAAATCAAATGCATATTTTATAAGAGAAATAAGAAAGTGAAGATAGTGCCGACAACGTGGAATTAGAGGTTATAGTTATTTGACTCCATTAAGGACATTTATATAGACAATGAAAAGAAGAGGTCCAAGGTTACTAATAGAACATGGGTTAAATATCTACGACAATATGAAGTTTAAAATTACGTCGTTAAGAGAACCATGAATATAAAATGATGCAATATTCAACTGAAATCACATTCCCGGCGAACAAGCTGGTCGCCGAAGCCGGCTAGTTAATAATATATGACAGTTGGAAATTCTGCAGGAGTTTAGGAATGTATACCGACTTATTAGATAAATCAAAAATTAACAATGAAACTCGACTTGTTTAGCCACGTGAGTGAAAATGTAACTGTCCTGAAATAAGGACGGGCTTAATGGGTTTAAGCGACGGTTCTCAAACTGTGGTAAGCGAAAGCTATCTTGATAATGGTGGAAAATACAAAACATAAGAATATTCTAGAATTTCGATTTCTCAAGTTTAGGCGATGGTTCTCAAGCTGTGGTAAGCGAAAGTTATCTTGATATTGGTGGAAAACACAAAACATAAGAATATTTTAGAATTTCTATTTCTCAAGTTCGTATGAAAAATGAAAGTGAAAATTGTACGAGACCGCAAACCTATTCAGGAAATAAGGAAAAAGAAGAAGTCGATTAATATCTGGTAATTGAAAAATTGTTAGCTCTCATCATAAGAAAATTTGAAATTATTTCAATGCTGTTTTTATTTGTTTTGACGATGAACTAATATTATTTTAAAGAGTGGAATAAAATATAAAGTCAAAAATCATTCCTACAAATTTTATTAAGTTCAAAGAGTCGTTTGACTTTTAAGCTAACCATAGGGGGTGCTTAAAAACAAAAAGACTAAAGTACACGAGTGAAGAAAGGTTTGGAATCACTGGTTTAGGCAACGGTTCCAAAAGTTTTTGGATGTTCCTCCTCTTGTGTAAAAAATATTTTGAGGTTCACTAACTAAACATACAAGTAAAAAAAAAATGCAAACACATAATATATATATATATATATATTATATCCACATATATATCAGTAATTAGTAAAGCTTACTGTAAAAGGATTAAATATATATTTTTTATAAAGCAAAAAACTCCATTTTTATTACTTATCTGCCATAATGTAAGAAAGCAGTAAGTCAGCAGTGAAGATTTAATCTCTTGAGTTAAGACTCTTGTCTAGCGTTCTTCAGCCAACTAATACCCTATCTTCAGCCCACAGATTAGGAAACGTTGGGTTAAGGTATAATTTTTTTTTCAATTCACTGGTGTGCATATTCTTTCAGTAACTTAAAAAAAGTATAGTAATATAATAAAGAATAAATATATTGTATGAGTAATCATAAATATAGAATATTTGAAATACATCATCAATTCAGAAAAGATTTTAGATTAAATGTAATCTAATAATGCGAGAGAACGCGAATGATGTTAATATAAACAGAAAATGATATTAAATAGACAAAGTTGATAAATAATGAAAACAAAAATATAGTAATAAAATTCTTAGAAGTAGAATCTAAGAAGAATAATCTAAGAAGTAGAATTATATAACTTCGTATGCATACGCTATTAGGTAAGATGTGAGAACATAAACACAAACAAAAAATAAGATGCATTTTTATCTCTTCACTGGTGGAGATTTAAAAATTGAGAGCTGATTAGTTAAATAATCCTTTGAAATTAGTGTATTCAATAAATCAAATTGCTAACAAATTGTTTTCCTGGCTTAAAAAACATCAATCACTCCTATGCAATGTTAATTAATCGATTAATACAGAAATTAATTCAACTAATTATCTCTGAATTTTTAAATCTCCATCAGATTACATATAGTGATCAGATATCCCAGATAAGCTGGTACATTCCCGGTTTCTCGTTTCTTGCCTTATAATGACCTGGATTAATAATGTCCTGGATATCTACAAAATGGCTGGGATTATCTAGTTAAATAAATACTCAATATTCAATTCGAATCATATTCAAAACAATTTTTATTTCTAAATAAATAATACTAATTAAATTCTTAACATTAGCTGAATTAATTTTAAGAAATTATGTTTTGAAGAATCTTCCTCCTAAGTAATTTTTATGCATTAAATGCGCTCAAACAATGTTAATGCACAAGAAAGCATTGTCAATAATGGATTGAGATCTTTGAGCACCTTGATAAGAACCACGTTCTTTCATTCTCGTTTTTAAAACAAACGGAATTATCTTTTAGTTAACGGAGAACAAATATACACAGATTGAAAAAGTATTTTATCACAGAACTAGTGGCTGGACTATTCAAAAAATTAAATTAGATATGAAAATATAGAAGTATCTAAAATTTTCCCAAAATAAATTGCGACTGATTTCTACAAAATTATTTTAACAAGAAACAATTATTTGTAACGAATTTATAATTCAAATTGTTGCTTACGTATTAAATGTGGACGATGCTTTTTTTACCATCTTTGTTTGATAGGTTGTTTTTTACTGCTCTTAAAATAAATTTTACTTTTTTCTCATTTTGAGGGAAGGGGATCTTCTTCAAACCTCATTCAGGAGAACCGCGGGAATCCGAATTAATTGGGGCTGGCCTCTGTTCGGATTCTGGAAAATTCGGATTTTCCGGGAAATAGGTAAAATGCTCTTGATATACAAATGCAGTAGAGCATTGACTTTGGGTGCTCTGTGAAACAGTACGGAAAGAACTAGCTGCGATTCGCATTGTCATGCAGGTTTAGTTTCCTTACGTTTAAAGAAAATAAATGATTTTGTTTCGGCTAATGTGCTGCATTAATTCTTAAATACAAATTCAAATGGTTCTTTTAAGTTAGAAATGAAGCTTTTATTCTGATTCGTAAATGTTGTTTTCCTTCATTTTTAATAAAATTTTTCCAAAAATTAAAAAAAGATATTCGGATATTCCGAAACTTCGGATTCCAGAGGTTAAATTGTACTTTCTATTCAAAAATATCTAAAACCGCTCGCGTTTAAGTTCAGAAAATCTGATACACAAAGTTTCTGGTAGAGATTAAAGTGACATCAGGTTAGCTTTGACTTCATGAAGCGCATGCGCCGAAGATTACTACAGGGATAAGAGCGAAAGTGATCTTTTCCGCCAAGGATACTCCTCATCCCGGATGCAACCTGTTCGGCCGCTGGGGTGGGTGCTCTGCTGAGACAAATCTCTGTAGTCAGTGGCAACGATTCTTTTTTGCTTCGGAAAGTTCATTTTGTCAAGGTGAGATTTTAGTTTTTTCTCTGCGTTCCTTGTATATTAACGGTTCTGATAATCTTTATTATTTGAGACTTAATTTTCAGTATGAATTTTAGTCTCGCCTTTTTTTCCTATTTTTTTGTTGTTATTATTAACGAATACTCCCCTTTCCCCTCCCTATCAATTTTGGGATTTTAAATAATTTTGAAATAATTCGAATATTTTCAATTCGAACTTGTCGGCAATTCGAACTTTTTTCTGGACCCTTGTATTGTCCATTAACGATATCTTAAAATAACATCAATAAATCTAATTTTATTTTATTACTTCGACGTCAAAATTATAAAATTGTAATACATTGTTTTTATTTCGGATTCGTCTTCTTTATCGAAATACGTCTGTACCTTGTGACCTAAGTAATTGTGCATGGATAATATTGAAATTTTAAATACAGTTGAACTCATTCGAAAATTTTCAATTCGAATTTGTCGGCAATTCGAACTTTTTTCTGGTCCCTTGTATTTTCCATTAACGTTATTTTAAAATATCATCAATGATTCTAATTTAATTTTATTATTTCCACGTCAAAATTATAAAATTGGAACATATTGTTCTTATTTCGGATTTGTTTTCTATAGTGAAATACGTCTGTACCTTGTGACCTCAGTAACTGTGCATGAATAATATTTAAGTCCCCTAATTTACTTGAGTTAACAGTGCTCATCTGTCGCATAATAGTAATAGAAAAGGCAATCAAAATTTCTCACTTAAAAAAATCGTCAAACTCGTCACATGTTAATCTTATGGTTTATTTTTAAAGATTAATTGTAAGATTGTTGTATAAAAAGAGCTGCATACTATTTGTTAATTAAAATTACTTACTTATTTATTGTTATTATTTTTAAAATTATAAAAAAATTGTTATACTAATATTCACTTCATATATTAAAAGTGATTATTTTCTTTTAAATTATACATTATTTATTATAAAGATATTAAATATTTAAAATAAATCTTTAATTTCATTTTTAGTTCCAAAATTCTGTTTGTTTCTTGCCATTGTCGTTAGACTAAGACCTTGTTTTCCTTGATTCTAATTTTTGGATAACTCGAATTTTTAATTTTGGATAACTCGGTGCCATCAACTTCGAATTAGGCATGTTACACTGCATTAATTGTTGAAATGAAAACTTTTGAGAGATACGCAAATCCACGAAACCAAAAATGTAATATTTTATTTTTGTTTTAGCCGTCTTTTTTGGGTTTTAGTAATGAGTTTTTATATTTTTATCTATTATTGTAATTTTTCCCATTTGTTCATTTCCTCCAATCCATGTCCTTGAGTTGTTACTCCTTGCTGAATCACGAAACATTGAAATTATTCGAAAGAGTAGTACTTTGTCTTTATGTTACTAAAGTAACATTTTGTTTGTATTAGAGAAAATTTTTCTGTTTGTGTCATCTCTCTTGTTTTCATCTTCTAAGTCAGCATTACTTACGATTTCGATGCCTGTTTTTCAAAACAAAAATAGTTCTTTTTTTTAAACACATATTTCAAAACTCTACTTTTCGTATTTCAAAATAAAAATGAAACTTCTATTAGTGGAATAATAAAAGTGAAATTAGTGCAACATTTCCACACTAGCTATATAATCCCTTTGTTTTGAATAGTTTGTCTCGCTATTTCAGTAATTTTAAATTCGTGTTTAAAATTTTTAAACTTTAAGAAAACGTTAATAAAATAAGTAATTTTATTTAAAATTTTCGCTTTGGTTGTTTTTATAACATGCATTATTAAAAATACTTTCATTCGTAATAACCCTTTCAAGCTTGGCGTAAATTGTGAGTAAAAGAAATTTCAGATTTTAGATAGATTCAGATTTAAAAAATAAATAAATAAATAAAAAATAATTTCAAGTCGTAGTTTTAATTTTTCGTATTCAAAGAATTTATAATTTAGAATATTTTTTCATTTTTAATCAATTATCCAAACACTGATAATTTTTTTCCAAATTTTCTGCTTTTCTAGTTTTTTATAAAGTTCGGTTAAAAAATTGAATGGGTACGTATTTATTTTTGCCTAGTGTTATGAAAGACCATTTGCCGCATTGTTTAACCCTTTTGGACTTAAGGGCATATACACTGGTGTACAAAAATAATGCCCAATTTTGAAGATGCTAGAAAATTAGATTTAATATGGGTACTATGGTTCGCAATCAGTTGCTGAGAATCGTGGGACATACTATTGTCGGAACTCACCTTTTACAGTAAAGATTCGGTCACGAGGGCATTTAAGGGGGTAACCAGAAAGGGATGAAGGCGAAAATGGAATTTGACCCATCCTGTTTCACAAAGAGCTGATAACGAAATGTAACTTTCATCTATGGTTTTGCTTGATGTGCATAATATTTGCATGCATTTTCGTTCCGGAAGATATAAAGTTTTTCTTAAAAAATCAAATGTTTCCGCATGTTTTTTGTTTGTAACATACAGAGTTTCCCACCAAATTGTTCGAGACTTACAGAATACTTGACAATATTTAAAAGAAGCATTGCATTAAAATTTGAATTAAAAAAATTTAATACTACCGGACATATGAGCATTCGTAGTAAATATTTTTTTACTGTGCATGTGCGATACGTAGTGCAATTTTTCATTCATAACTTCAGGGCCAGATATATAGGGCAACTTATATAAAAATTCCAATTCAATACCGTTAGTATGCAGAAAGATATCGGCTATGCAAAGAGGTGAATTTCGGTGTACTCTAAGAGAAGCTAAATGATGAGGGTTCTTAAAGTGATGTTTTTTAAACTTGAACAAATATAATTAACAAAAATACTATTACTCTCAAATTTATAGCTTACAATACTCCCAATATTTTTTAATAATCCACTTTGTTTGAGGAAATTAAAAATTTTCCCGGATGTTCAAAGGACATCGTTTTAGTTGAATCTTTCTTTCTAAACCTATGCTTTCTTATATTTTGGAATTAACAAGGCAATAATGCAGTTTCTAATAGAGATTGGATCAGACAACTGGTGATTTTAATCAGAGGTAAACATTGTGATAAATCCGCTCTTTCGTCATCCCTGAGGTGTGAGTTAGAGGTCTTTGTCCTACGCGAAGCTTAAATCTTTTTGTCGATCTTACTTTAATTCATTGTCAAAAGAACTGTCTGCCACTCCGCAACATCTACTTGACTGTGTTTCCATGGTGTATGATGACCTGCTTCAGCTACCGGATTTCGTGTTGGAGGTGATGAAGGCGAACGATCTCATGGATCTGATCTAATTCCAATCAGAAGGATTAGAAAGAAGAAGAACTGTTTTGCAATATTTTCACTAAGAAATCATCCCCAATCACCGCCAAACATCCCATATATATTTTCCTGTCGAAACTGCAATTTGGAAGGATTGGAAGTCTTTGGAATTTTCTTTCAAACCACCATTTTGCTATCAGAACAAAATAAGTTCAATTAAGTGACAGTTAAGTGAAATTTTTCAAAAGTTTAAAAGATTCTTCACCTATCTTTTTTTCTCACTCATTATTATTCCTTTTTGCTAATTGAACACTTCCTTGTGTTTCTATCCGTATAACTAAGTGTATACATTTTTTAATAAATTACTAGCTGCATGACCCGGCGTTGCACGGGCTAAATCGAATAATAGCTGAGGTCACGTGACACATGCCTAATGTGTGTTATAATATTGTTGAAGTGTGTTTGTATTAGTGTTTTCACCTTCTGCTTCAGCTGGGTGTAGATGAGAGGTCCTGTGATAAATTTGGCCATGAATTCTGAAGCAATACGCTCCTCTCCCTATAGACGGTACAATCTGTGCACCCATTGAAGCACTAGTACGACCTTATGTTATTTTTGAAATGCACTGATAATTCATCGGAGCCATCCATCAATCCTTTCATTTCCACTGGATACACTGAAGCCTGCTCAATTATATTTCCATTATGACAACAATGAGTGTAAATTCCTCTGGTATTCTTTTCATCCCGGAAATACAACCCTCCGCATTTCAGACAGAGATTGTCCATTTCTCCACAGTTGTGTTCTTCAGTTCAAAACAGTTCTAGCTGTATAAAAAGTTTGTATCTGATGGTGATTTTGTCCTTCAATAACATTTAGACGGCGTTCTCTTGCATGTTGTAACATGGCTGACAATCGGCTATTTCTTTGTTCGTTTGTTCCTTCGGCTCTTCTCTCCTGGCCACGTTGTGCCATTATTACCAATCGGCTATTTCTTTGTTCTTCTGTTTCTTCCGCTCTTCTGTCCTGGCCATGTTGTGCTATAGTTGACAATCGGCGGCTTCTTTCTTCTTCAGTTTCAACAACTCTCCTTTCACGTTTTCTAATTGCCTCCCGTCTACTGGCAGCATCCCCTGTAATTCCTCTTTTTCTTTTAGGCATCGGAAAAAGCGTGAATTGAACAAACCAAAAATAGTAACTTCTAAATATCAGTTTAAAATAGCAGCTACCAGAAATATTTAAACCTGATCAAATCAATGAATAATAATTAAAATCACTAACATAACTAATCTACATCTTTTGGCACATAACTTTACAGAAACAAAACACCCCTTTTAATTTCGTTAAAATGATTTTGTTGGACGTTATATCACGTGATAAAAAAAAGAATTTATACACTTTCAACAATACATTTTTTTATTTCTGTCAGCGTCACTTTTTTATTGTTGTTGTAACAATGTTCGTTAAAGTAAACGACTTCAACAATAAAATATATTTCGAATTGCGCTGCAACAATGAAAAGTATTGTTATAAAGTATCCGAAACAATGAAAAGCATTGTTGTCAATTAGTTTTTAATTAATATCTTTTTCACTAATTAAAATTTCGGAATATAAATGGCCGAAACGGCTTCCCTGGATTATTCCCCATCTTTTGGTACTTTCCGCGCGCTTCTCCGTTCGGCGATTCGTGAGAAGATAGGAGGACATACATACATACATACATACATACATACGTTTGTTTACCTTCGAATTTTAATAGAGTAGACTAGCTGCACGACCCGGCGTTGCACGGGCAATCTTGAATAATGGGATATTCCCGGGCGGAGAGAAGTGAGATCACGTGAGGCCTTCGGATCCATATTTTTTCATATGCCCGGCTCCGTTTTTTTTCAAAAAATATTGTCACTTACTTTCTCCAAGAAATGTAAATATTCTTTCAAATCTAGTCTTTTTATTACTAATTTTCATATGCCCGCCTCCGATTTATTTTTTTTTACATATATTGTCGCTAACGTAAACGTTACGTTCCCCCCCAAAACGTATTATCTTTTCTTTGTTCTTCTGTTTCTTCGGCTCTTATGTGCTGGCTACGTTGTCCCTATACTGCCAATCGTCTATTTCTTTGTTCTTCTGTTTCCTCGGCTCTTCTCTCCTGCCCACGCTGTGCCATGTCTGACAATCTAGCTGTGTGGCCCGGCGTTGCACGGGCTATCTCGAATAATGCATCATTCCCTGTAAAAGATTTGTAAAAAAAATTATTCCGTGTCCTAGCGAAATGAAAGGTATATCTCAGAGGTTCCCAACCTTTATTCCCTCGCGCACCTCTTGATTAATTTTTGACACATCCTCCCCCACCGTCTATGCTAAGATGTTTTTATCAATAGCTTAAAAGTTAAATAACTCGGATTTGACATTTGCCTGGAAAACATCTGCTCGACTTATTTTATTTTTTATTGCATTTTTACAATAGTATTAGTTTAACTCCAAAACAAATGAAATCAGTATTGTAATAATTTTGCATTAACTTATAAAGATTGCTAATAATTACACTCCGTATTAATAATCTATTCAAGTGGTATAGTTATTAAATGCCAAGGGACTTGAAGAAACAAAGTTCTATAACTTTTTTAATCCCTTATGTTTTCTTGTTTCCGCCCTTAACAACTTTATTTCGCGTACTCCCAAATGGTCCTTTGCGTAACCCCAGGGGAATGCGTACCACAGGTTGGGAATCTCTGTTCTATCTAATTCTTGTCTAGCTGTATGGCCCGGCGTTGCACGGGCTAAATCGAATAATACCTGAGGTCACGTGACATATGCCTAATGTGTGTTATAATATTGTTGAAGTGTGTTGTATTAGTGTTTTCACCTCCTGCTTCAGCTGGGTGTGGATGAGTGGTCCTGTGGTAAATTTGGCCATGTATTCTGAAGCAATACGCTCCTCTCTTTGTAGATGGTACAATCTGTGCACCCATTGAAACACTGGTACGACCTTATGTTATTTTTGAAATGCACTGATAATTCATCGGAGCCATCCATCAATCCTTTCATTTCCACTGGATAAACTGAAGCCTGCTCAATTATATTTCCATTATGACAACAATGAGTGTAAATTCCTCTGGTATTCTTTTCATCCCGGAAATACAATCCTCCGCATTTCAGACAGAGATTGTCCATTTCTCCACAGTTGTATTCTTCAGTTCAGAACAGTTCTAGCTGCATAAAAAGTTTGTATCTGATGGTGATTTTGTCCTTCAATAATATTTAGACGGCGTTCTCTTGCATGTTGTAGCATGGCTGACAATCGGCTATCTCTTTGTTTGTCTGTTTCTTCTGCTCTTCTTCTCTGGATACGTTGTGCCATTACTGCCAATCGGCTATTTCTTTGTTCTTCTGATTCTTCGGCTTTTCTCTCTTGCCCACGTTGTGCCATGTCTGACAATCGGCTATTTCTTTGTTCTTCTAATCCTTCCACTCTTCTGTCCTAGCCACGTTGTGCCATAGTTGCAATCGGCGGCTTCTTTCTTCTTCAGTTTCAACAACTCTCCTTTCACGTTTTCTAATTGCCTCCCGTCTACTGGCAGCATCCCCCTGTAATTCCTCTTTTTCTTTTAGGCATCGGAAAAAGCGAGAATTGAACAAAGCAAAAATAGTAACTTCCAAATATCAGCTTAAAATAGAAGCTTCCACAAATATTTAAACTTGATCAAATCAATGAATAATGATTAAAATCACTAACATAACTAATCTATATCTTTCGGCACATAACTTTACAGAAACAAAACACCCCTTTTAATTTCGTTAAAATGATTTTGTTGGACGTTATATCACGGGATAAAAAAATAATTTATACACTTTCAACAATACATTTTTTTTTATTTCTGTCAGCGTCACGTTTTTATTGTTGTTGTAACAATGTCCCTTAAAGTAAATGACTTCAACAATAAAATAAATTTTGAATTGCGCTGTAACAATGAAAAGTATTGTTATAAAGTATCCGAAACAATAAAAAGCATTGTTGTCAAATAGTTTTTAATTAATATCTTTTTCACTAATTAAAATTTCGATATTTAAATGGCCGAAATGGCTTCCCTGGATTATTCCCCATCTTTTGGTACCTTCCGCGCGCTTCTCCGTTCGGCGGTTCGTGAGAAGATAGAGGGACATACATACATACATACATACGTTTGTTTACCTTCGAATTTTAATAGAGTAGATTACATGTAACAAGAACATTAGAACATGTTAACTATTGTTTAAAATTTCATTGTTACCTATAAAAATGTTTTAAAGGAATTTTTCTAAATTTTTTATATCCAAGAAACTTTGGTCTATCACAGAACTCTGAGGTTTAAACTTTACTCAGTTAATTCGTATTTTTTATCTTATAAAAACTTTTAATGTATCTACTTAAAAAAATATTCAGATATCTGAGGATAATTTCTTCTAAAATCATTGTTAACCTGCGGAGTGTTATGTCATAGTTCCTAAGAGACAGCTCATATTTCTTCCCAAACATTTACTAATAATTCAAATTTGTGTTCTAGGCTATTGAATATTTATTTTTAAAAAATCGCATGCAAATCCCTTTTCGCACATATTTATCCTACATCTTAAGCAATAGAAATGTATGATTACTCTGCAACTCATTATTGGATTGAATAACGCATTATTCAATCCAGTAATGCGTTTATATTTGGTTGTTAAATCCAATAATGAGTTTATAATTGGTTGCTCAATAAAATATGGTTTGTTGTTCAATCCAGTAGGATTTGTTGCTCAATCCAATAATGAATTTATCATTGTTTGTTCAATCCAGTATGATGAATTTACCATAGGTTGTTCATTGTAAAATAAAAAAAAAATGATAAACAGTGATAAATTATTCATTGCTCAATCCCCCTCCCCCCCAATATTCATTAATATGCATATTTTCTTCTAAATTGTTGTAGCAAAGTTCTCAGCGATTTTTATTCTATTCTTCCGTTAAATAGCTATAACATTTTTCTCCCTCATTCGTGGTTATTGTATTTTATTAAATTGAAATTGCTACCAAAGAAACTCTCTCATAATATATTTTTCTTCAATTGCTCAAAGAATCCATAATGTTACTCCTTTTTTACAGCATAGCTAAGCAATTAAGTTTTATTCAACGCTCTAAAGCATAGTATAATAAACTACTCATTTCATAATGAAATGCCTTGTCTTTTCGTGTAAGAAGCTAAAAAAGCTTATATGTCAAAAGGGAATAAAAGTTATATCGTTAAATATGATGAACTGACCTTGAACAGAGATGATATGTCGTGCTCATTGTTACCACCACAAAAATGCATTTCCTCTTTTGTATTCCTTTTGTATTATGGTTCCGTCTAACGCGGTAGATATTAGTTCTGAGTGTCGTTTTTGGCCTTTGAAAAGAATTTTCATGTGCTGCTCTTTTATATGTTAGCTATGAGTAATAAGGATATTTTTTGAAAGCATTGAAGATAAGCAACACACCATACAAAATCATTTGTTATAGATATTTTGACTTCACTTTTAAAATATTAGAGCATAATTCGTTTAAAAAAAACGTTTTGGCATGTTGGCACAACTACATAAAAATCGGGAATGGCGCGTAGAATCGGTCGAATCGTGAATATCAAGTTATGCATAACAGATATTAAATGAAATTAATAACAATCGATAGTACCAGTAAATAAGCTGGTTGCCAAAAGCGGCTAGTACATAATAAAACTTTAAACAGGATAGAAATGCAAGAAGATTACGTTATTTGAAAGCAAAATGCATAGTACTGAAGTAAAAATAAAAACGATACTAGCCGCATACGGCTACCAGCTTTTCGCCCATAATAATAATTGCCTGTAGCTATGCTTGCAACTTGGCGAAATAAGTTGCCGAAGTGTCGGTTGTAGAGACAGAGGAGTTCTACTTTGGGAGATATAACGCATGGAGCGTGGCAGGCAACCATTGATGACGTATCTAGACGTCACACGCTTCCATATAAAATAAAAATTATCGAAATGGGTCCAGTGGTTGGGGACGGAGCACTGGTTTGCTGTTTTTGCCAATTATTTTAAATATATAGATTATCTTGTCAATTGAAAGCTTATTTCTCATGAAAAAAATAATATATTCACTATTGACCCTCTGATTGTGTATTTCGCTACTTTCGCGGTTTGGAAGCAAGTCTATTTTCTTCTGCATCCTGCGATTTTCACAGGCTAATGTGTTTACGTAGTACTATTATAGCGTTGGATCATATTATACCAATAAAGCTTTGCAAATAAATAACAACTCGCTTAGCTCAACTGTATTTAATCACGTCTGTAAACGTTGAACCTAAAATAGTGATTTAGAATAATCACAGTCAGAGGTTTAACATGCTGATTTTTCTCAGAGTGAGTAGCAAATTATTAGAGTGGTGCACTCCTGGCTCTAGACATTATTAATGTCGTAGCCTTATTGGAAAATACGACTTATTGCGAAGAGAAGCATCAATTTTCAATGTGCCAGGAAAATTGAAAAACTAGCTAGTACTTTCTAATCAGTCTTATATTTTTTAGGATTAGACTAATTAGTCGCACATCTTTAGGTTAATTATAAAATAACCAATTGCTCGTTCAAACAGCCTGGTTTGATCCAGCTTATTTGCCCAAATATACATGGGCTCATTAAAATAATCCTAAAAAATAGCAGGTTGATAAAATGTTTGATATCTAGCTACCCAGTTTGCCCAGAGCTTTGACGGTTTCTTTGCAATGAACCGGATTAAACCTTCAAAATTAATATCATTCACGTAGTGTTTTCAGACGCATTATGAGACAAAGGTTGTTGTATATCAGTTCTGTGGGCATTTTACAATTGAGTATAATGTCCTTTAAACATCCTCTAATAATAGGTAGTAGGAGGTTTAGCTTAGTTTATCTAGATTTAACATCCGCTTTTGAAGCTACAGAAGGTCTTTTTTTTAAGATTGACCTCATAATTTAGTGTCGTCGTCAGATGGCGAAAGTATCTCTGAGTTCATAATCCCCTCTCAAAACTTCTAAGCCACACCAGCTGTAGGACATTTATTCTTCGACGGATTTAAAGCGCACTAAGCCGGTATATACGACGGATCTTCGATGGATCGGGTCTCGTATCCGCGACCTTCCGGTCCCGAATCCCAAACACTGCCTCAAGGCCACCGTGGTTCCGTCTTCAGAAGGGGTATGTTGAAATAAATCGAGCAGTTACGAGAAATCCGTTTCATATATGAAATGATTCGTCCTGTACAGATTCTCTGCAAATTGGCTACAGATTCTTAGATGGAAGATGTCTTTCTTCTAATGTCTTAGATGGAAGATTCTCAGATGTCTTTTCAATAATGATTATGCAATTGTGTTACTTGATGTTGCCTTATTGAATCTCTCTCAGGATTATTATATCGATTTTTCAAAACTAGATTTCTCCTTCGTGATTATTTTAGACTAACTGTAATCCGAAACTTCGTCTACGATGAATTTGAATTATTGTATTTGTTTATTGACGGATATCAATGGTTTGCTTTATATTGAAAATGAAGAAGGGGAGATGAAAAGTGTAGTTGGAATACCTACAGGACTGTGCTTGTATGCTGTTATAAGAAGGTAATTTGTTAATCTAGGTCAACATACTTTTGTATATTACATTTCGTGAGCAGACAGATCACATATAGTCGTCAATATATAAAACAAGGTTTTCCTTAACGTTCCACTTTGAATGTCTGACCTTGACTCTTGTCAATCGTCGTGGCAAATGCTATTTTCAAAGGCAATTGCGACCTTTTGAGCTTCAAAGGCGAATTTGTCTTATTATGGGAATGCGTAGCATTAAAGCACTCTTTCCTATCGCCATTCCAGTCATAACGGTAGCTAGAACGATGTTTCGCTCCAGGTATGTAATTTTAAACTGTGTGCTGTGTTACACAGTCTCGATGCATCGAGCTTACGCATTAACAGTATTGGCACACAGACTTTCAACCTCTACGTGTGGGAGGACTCCCCTGAGAATTCTAAAGACTTAAGGATTACAGAATATACTGTCACTGTTTCACTGTTCATTATTTTATCTACCTTTATATATTCTGCAATAGCTCCCACTGTTAGTGACATTTTTTTCATTTATCTGTCCTACAGTTTCATTAGTAGGTGCCAAAATGTCCCTTTTATACAATCATTCTCTATTCCTCATGCTGGCTTTCAGTTCAGAATCAACCTTACTTATCTTTTCCGCTTTTCAGAACAACTTTTCGAAATCCCCCGTTTAATGCAATCCTACCATTCTGAATGTGTTGTAAATCAACCTTAGCCAATTTTCGAAAGAGGAGCCACATACTGTCCAGATTCAGTGTCGTTGCAAAGTTGAACAATCATAAAAATTTTTTAGCATGCTCTCATAACGGAGAAACCTTTTAAACATGTATTTTTATCATCTACCAGTGCGCTCCTCGTTACTACAGGTAAAGTCTTCCTAAAATCGTCCGCCATCATCCCTCCCATGATACTTTGGTTGTAATTAACATCTTTCCTTCAACAGCGTTTTTGTGCGGCATTGCACATTCGTTCACAGCCAAAAGTTTACATTGTTGCAATAATCTACTGTGATAGATATTTTAAGTAACGTTCCAAATGGTGTTTCTACACGGGTAAGTTTCAATGGCAGCTGAAGTCTTAATGCGCCAGAATAGCACATACCAGCTGTTTCCTCTTTTCACTTAACTCTATGAGCCCTACCCCGCCTCGAACCGCCCCATTCGACAAAGACTTGGACTCGGGCGGTTTCGGGTGCCTGAGTGCATTTTACGGGATAAAAGTAGTTCCTTTCTTTGTTGACAATTAATCGCCCAAATTCGGCTGCCGTTCTTCTGGAAATTCTGTAAAGAAAGAGAGGATTCCATTCTTTTTTCGTGCACGAAAATTTACTTCAATTTTTCAGGTTCTGGAATTCTCAATCTAGCCGGTTTCAGAGAGTTAAACGCTTTGCAATACAAACATCTTTATCCATTGCCTCTATCATTATTAATCATTGATTAGCATAGTCAATCAGTGGGTCGTAATTAAATGAGGTAGCATAAAGGTTGCCAAAATGTTACGTGTAAACACACATTTCCTGTTTGACGTTCGGTATTTACATCACGCGTCTTTGTGACTCTTCAGGTGTCTCTGCATCTCTGTTTCCTGATGCTCAACATTTCTGTTTCCTGATGCTCAACTTCTCTGTTTCCTGATGCTCAACATCTCTGTTTCCTGATGCTCAACATGTCTGTTTCCTGATGCTCAACATTTTTCATGCGAATGGCTTTAGACTGCTCCGGCGTCTCTACTAAGAGCAGCTTATCCACGTCGTCTTGTCTCACTGTAGACATCAGATTCTAGTCTTCTAGTAGGTTTCTCAGCTCGAGTTTCCACTAGAGCTGGGTGCTAGATTTGACATGCGCTTGCGATGCATTAATCGCTACTATTAAAATTAAGTAGACTGCAGACTCGAAAAATTAATACCCCATGTTCGTCTTTGAGTTCAGTTATTTGAGGAAAATCTACAACTACAAATTAATTATTTATTAATTTCCTCAGCGGGATCACATGATCGCCGTTTTCTTCACGATCACGTGATGGTTGATTTTAAAGACGTGATGGTTTTTAATACATTAATGCAGATAACTTCAGTTTTTTTTAGAATACTTGATGGTTGATTTTAAAAATAAATTATTAATCTCCATCGCGTATCGCTGAGGCAATTCGCCTTTTTTTGTTGTTTATTTTATTCTAGTATGTAGTCGGGTAGATATTGGATTTATGATGACGTCACGTACCTTATGTCCATCCCTGGGTTTTATTGCACTTCTTTGCAATTTTGCATCAAAATCAGTTTGGTAATTCAGACTTGAAAAGGGGACAAACAGACACACTTTCACATTTATTATGTTATTAAGGATGGAGAGGAAATAATATTCAGCTATATTAAATAGATTTTCACCAGCAACTGCACGACACAACTTTCATTTTTATACTAGAAACATCTAAGGCTGGAATTAATCCCATCGAAGAACACATATGCGCATTTGAAACGAAAAAATTCCAGTGCTGCATAATTTTTGAATTATACATCAATGCAAACAATAGTCTAGCATAAATATGCATAAATAAAATACAAAACCGAAGTGCAGTATACTGCAGTAACATATAATTAGATGAAAGTGATTAAATTACCGGTGTAATCAAATCCAAAAGTATTCAACAAGACACCAAATACCTATTATGTTTTTATGAGGGGGTTTATATGGTTCCTTTCCCATAGTAGCTAAAATGCAGGAAGCAATTATTAACAAGTACACAAAACAACTATTAAGCAATAAATTGAGCTTGAATGAAATAACCAGTTTCTTTAGTTTGAAAATCCGCGTAACGTGATTTTCTGATACATAGTCTTCTCTGGCTGTGTGAATAAAAAAAGAGCATTAAAAATACGTTATCTGTAACGGACATCTATGTTTTTTTTTAGTTTAAGAGCATAATCGACATTAAAAAATACACGATATTTAATTTTCCTGCTTTCTATTCCTAGTTTCAAAATCTTGAATTGGTAAACTCATAGAAGAAACTTGCAACAATAAATCAGAACAATATACTAAGAGATATAAATTATATATTTTTTTTACTATATTAGTGTATATGTTACCGTGAAAGACCGAAATTTGGAGAATGTCGACTTTCACCGGTGAATGTGAACATTCACATAGTAATGTTACCGGTGAATGTCAACATTCACATTTGGAGAATGTCGACTTTCACCGGTGAAAGTCGACATTCTCCAGTTTCGGTCTTTCACAGTAACATATATATAATTAGAAATATGGTTTTACTTTTCTTTTTGTTTCCCCACAGTTTGTCCCCGAACTCAAAACAGTGAGGTGTTGGATGGTATATATATGTGATTTTCGGATTCCGAAACCTCCGTGCATTTGCGCATGTGCCTGCCGGAGTTGATTTCACCAAAAAAGAGGTGAAGTGAGAAATGGAGAGGGAAGTATTTACATTTTACTTAACGTGACCTAGCAAACAACTCCGGAAATGAGCTCACTTTACTCATTGCCTGTTATCCCTTTCCGGAGTAAAATCATCAAAAAGTGCTAGTCTTGGCATTTTGAGGCGATCAGTACGCGGAAAGATTTATTGAAAATCAAAACAAAAAAATTGCATAAATACGACTAATCACAATACATAACCGAATATAATGCTTCTTGATTATAAATCTGAAGTTAACGCAACCGATAAAAATATGTAGACAAAACATACTAAGCATAAAATGATGAAGAAGAATAAGATAATAGAGAATTAAGATAAAAAAGTAAAAAATTATATATTTTATGTATTTAAATATAAAAGTTTCGGAAACTTTCTGTGCAACTTGGGTGAAGAAAATATTTTAAACACTGCTTAATGGACTAATGCTACGCTGAACAGATTATTTGATGGACTCTCTGTTTTCATAACGATTAATATGACTGACTGCATCATGTTTTGATATAACAAGTTAAATTGGAAGTTATCGTAAATCATACATATATAATTTAATTTGCCTAATTGGGATCTGTAGATGATAAGGATGAATTAGAATCAGGTATGATTATCCCAATCAGGATTTCAAGTTATCCTGTATAGCATCGACTAATTTAAATTGTCTAGTTAATTGAAGTTTTAGCTCGCTTCTATCATTGATAGAATTATATTTCAGAGCTTTACTCTCAACTTACATCTATTGTAAAATAGTAAATACTTACGTATTTATAAGAAATGGCGAATTATTTCTCACAGTTTGATGCCACGCATTAGATTCCGGAACTGCTGTACATCTCAATGAGAGAAATGGTTTAGAAGAGTGTTTTAAGCAGGTCGTCCATCTCAAAACTGGAAAAGATTGTGTTTCGTTTGTTACAATAATGAAAATGATGAAACTAAATTTTCAACTGACCGATTTTGTTTAGTGTTAAATGAGATGGCAACATAATTACCCAGATAGCACGTAAGTTTGCAGCAAGATTGATTTTGACTTGATATTACCTTGTCATAGCAAATTTGAGGCGTCAAACTTGAAGCGAACTTGTGGCAAGTTCGCCGTGACAACTAGAGCCACCCTCGTTTGCAAAACGCGTTTGCCACAAGTTCGCCGTGACAAATAGCGCCACCTCCTTTGCATTGCAAGCTTGCTGTAAGTTTGCAAAACAAGCTTGATGCAAAGATAAAAAAAAGCACAAAAAAGATAATTATCTTTGTCGCTGTTTTAAAAAAACATCCGATTTTTAATAGCATCTCCTAGACCGTCCTTCTTTTTATTAATTCAATAAATCAATGATAATTTGTAAAAAAACTAACTTTTTTATAAAAAAAATTTTTGAAACATTTTCCATCTTTTTACTAAATATAGCACTCGCACTTTAAAGAAAACTAGATCGCCTTTTTCTGAATGTTGAAATTTTAAAGTTTATAAACAAAATTAAACCTAAAAAACAGTCAATATTTGTTGAAAAATAATAACTTATACATTTTGTCCCATTTTAAAGTAATTACTTTTGAACTCTAATTTCATAATTTATTCTACTAGCAAAACGTATAGTTATTAGCGAAAATCGCTCTCTCTTTGACTTGAAATCATATTCTCAACTGAAAAAATTAAAGAAATCAAGAAAACAGTTTAAAATAAATCGTATACGAATCGAATCGAGCGATGTATTAGCGAAATCTATCTTCTCCTCTCAGCGTTTAACTGGCCGGATGGTTAGCGCGTCAGCTTCCGAACCGGTAGGTCGCGAGTTCTAATCCGGGATGTGTTCGTACTCTGTTTTTGCTATAATTTGTGTAATGAGTTTGACGCCGCAAGTTCGTCCCAAAGTGACTTCGAAGCTTGAGTTAACTTGTTTCAAACTTGTTGCAAGCTTGCACTCTTGTCATGATAAACTTGTTTCAAGCTTGCACTCTTGTCATGACAAACTTGTTTCAAGCTTGCACTCTTGTCATGCCAAATTTGTTGCAAGCTTGCTGCAAACTAAAATTGCTATCTGGGTACTGTATGTGGTACTTCCACAGTGTACTGAGGAGCTTCTGTCTAGCGAAGACTGAACAATAAAGAAGAAAATGATGACCGTTCAGTATTATTTTCATATATTTTTCTTATAACTGTATTCTGATTTGTATTCAGAATATGCAATTTCCTTTTCCTTTAACAGAAATATTTTCTGATCTTATGTATAAGAAAATACTTGAAAAACGCGTTATTGTTAATTGAATGTCACAACCTTGTGAGTATTTCACGTGTTTTAGACTATTGGTCGGCGTTTCGAATATTTTTGAAAAACATAGGCAAGCTATTCGCTAAAAAATTGATAACTGAGAAATATTAATTTAAAGGGTTTACAACTTTCTTGTAATTGTTAACAGTCGTTTATAGTAATGTAATAGCAACTAAGGTCGTTTCTACAGTAAGTTATTTTACTATTACGATTTGAAAAGCTGCTTCTTCTTTATTTATTCTACATGTCGTAAACCGAAAAATTCTCATCAACTGAAAACTTTGAGAGAAAATTATCCAGTTAACAAAAAGTAGATGACGATAAGATCAGAAGGTCAAAAAACCCATCCTACGTTGGAAATAAATCTACGAAGTCTGGTTATATAAATAAAGTTTTTTTTTCTTCATATACGCTTAAAGATTTTTTTCCTAATCGAAAAGTGCTGTTACATTTTTTTGTGTTGTTGTTGTTCTTATTGGAAGAAAGAAACATTCTCTCGGGTTTTTTCTCCTTTTATTTACAGACACACTATTATTTCCAACAGTTACCTATCATAATTATAAATAAAGAACAATCTCATTAGCCTTTGCTTCCAACTGTCTTTTACTCTTCACAGGAATAAGCACTTTCTTTGACTCCAAGCATTCTTCCAAATCTTCCTTTTGAAAACGCAAGGGTCCTTTTTTCACAACCTCCAATGAACCATGAAAAAAAGAGCAACAGTAGAGGACAAAATGAATTTATTACCAAAACTTACGTACAGACATGGTTACTTTTTGACATAATCACCGTGAAGATGCAGGCATTTGTCAGGTTTCCTATCCCCTCTTAGAAGAACGATACCGCCAGTGATGTGAGATGGGCCTTAACTTTGCTTTGAAACGCCTCGTTTTTCTGGAAGCTTTGGCCTCCTAGCCAATTCTTCAATCCAGGGAAGAGATGAAAATCCCACGTTGATAATTCGGGCAGAAGCTGCTAGGTTACAACTGCACTGAGAGGGAGGGCATTATCATAAATAAGAACAACTCTGGAAGTCGGAATGGCTCTTCGCTGTCGCTGTTAAGGTCTGACAAGAAACAGTTGCATTGATCGCTTTCCATAAACCAACCTTCTGCTTAAAGAAAATGGATAACACTAAGCAACTCGTACTTGGCGTGAGCATCAATTCT
>BGPR01024141.1:0-23544 GCA_013235015.1 Araneus ventricosus | reverse complement strand
CCCCACCCTGGTAACAGTTTTTGCGGCCCAGAAAAGGCTATTTTCTTAGTTCGCTTGTCCATCAAGCATGTTATTTCGCCACCTCCAAGGCCGCTACCTTCTTACGCAGAGGGGTCAACTCTCCTTTTTTGCCGGGGACGATGTGAGTATTGCGCCTCGACTTTGCACATAGGTTGTGTGAGGAACTATTGCTTTTTCGTTTGTTTGGTTTAGAAAAGCCGCATCATTTAGACCCGATGCACACTAGCCGATTTGTGTCGTTGAGCAATAAAATATAACAATAGTAACCCACGTGCCCCCTTTGTAGCCCCACAAGGGACATATGGGAATGCCTTGAAAAAACATTTAAGCTCGCAGCTGCATTGTACATTCCCGACTGACTTTATGACATCGGAATTGCTACTGAAACTCACGCCTTTGAGCGATCAAGTAACACTATCTTACTTCCCTCCCCCAGGACAGGGAACATTTAGTATGTCATCAAAAACCCTTTTCAAAACTATATGATTGCATCTTCTTTTTTTATCTCTGTTTTGGGACTATTATAGACAATTTGACTGTTTTATTATTGACAATATGAATGATGTTTGTTTATAGAAAATTACGTCTGAAATATTCAACAAATTTCATTGATCAATTTTTTCTGATTAAAATAAAAGCATTTAATTGCTGGTCATTTTCAAGAGAGAGGGTTTCAGTATTGTGCATAAAAAATCAAAAGTAATATTCAAAACTATTTTTAAAATAAATAGTAAAAAATTACGAGTCTTTTTTTTATTAAATCCAAGTCTTCTTTTGTTATAGGATAGGCAATTTCTAAATTATCGAAATAAATAGATTTTAAAAAATTATATAAAACGCAAATCGGAACGCTGAAGTGGTCATGGTTGCTATCTGAAGCTTAACTTGCGATGGAATACACATTTGTGGTTAATTTATCATTTATAAAAAAACTATTTTGAGCTTTAAAGGACAAAGACCGCCACCTGAATGAAAATGAAATATTTTTAAAATATCACATAATGAATGAAATGTTATCGCTTTCATTATTTAAAAATAGAATATATCGCTTATTCATTATCGCTTCAGAATATTAATGATGGCAAACACTCTATTTCTGCAATTCAGTTTCTTAGAGCTATATAGTTTTCCTTCATACAATTTTATAGATAACAAAGCAATGCAGAAATCTCGAAATAGTATTTGATTCTACAAATAAATGTTTTTAAAATAATATAATATCGTTATTGAAATTAATATGATATGTATTTGTAAAATAAAAATGCCATCCAATTTTCTACGCAGTGGAATTGAGTAAAATTTTGTTCTTACTTTTCACTCTATTATCAGTATTTATAATAAAAAGTTAGAGTATTTATTAAAACAATTGAAGCTCGAGATTCCAAACTCCGGGAATCCGAACATCTGTTTTTCATTTTCTAAAAAAAACTTTTACTGAAAAATGAAGGAAAATTACGAATACGAAACAAAGCTAATGTGTATTCCAAACTGAAAAAGAGATTTCAAATTGGTCTTTAAAAGCGAAAGGGGTACCTTAATTAATAGAATAAAATAAGCTAATATTCACAGACCACGAATCAGAAAAAGGAAAGACACTTTTTTTCTTTTACTCTCTTCATGAAAAAGCATTAACAAAAATTTGAAATAGACTACAATGATAAATTTATTTACGTAAAACATAAAAAAATATATATAATTTACATGATCCAGTTAATGTTGGTTATATGATAAAAACTGAAATAAACTGCAATAATGAGGGCCAATTTCCCGAAATAAGTACAAATTAATCTAACTGTAGCCGAATATAAGCTAATATTTACCATGAAATAAAAAAAAATGAGAAAGACATTTTTGTTTCCCTCACTCTTTTCAAGAAAAGGCATTAACAAGAATTCAAATTCGCCTTTAATTTTGCAGTTTCATGTTGTCAATAGATGGAGTTTGCACGATAGCTTGGTAAATGAAAGGTTTTAAGTTCAAATACAGGGTTCCTCTTTTTGCAATCATGGAAATTTCCTTATCGAAGTAGTTCTGGAATTTTTTCAACAATGTAATCAAATATAAAATATCTCTATCTATAATAAAATAGAATTTGTGTGTGTTGGCTCTCTACAGGGCAGACAGTTCGACCTAGAGGTATGAAATTTAGCACAAACGTACTTTGAAGGGTGGGAATGTGCAACGTGGAACCTTTTTTGTTTGAATTTTAAATAAATTAAAAAATTAGCGACATTTTGGCCTTTCATCTTATAAACTTAGAAATTATTACACCACAAAAATCATTTTTAAAATAATCTGAAAGTGCGAAAAATTGCCTTTTCCATTATGCTAATTAAGGGGTTGTACAATTTTTAGCTAATATTAATGAATTTTTAAAATTATTTTTGGCATAAATTGCAACAATACTTTTCATTGTTGCAATACAATTCAAACCGTTTTTATTATTTAAACAAATATTTATTTGCCTGTTTCTCTTCTATTGTTGAAAACAAAGGAATTTACCTTCTTTTTTATTTCATAAATTTTACTCTAATATCTGCAAACAAAGTTTTTAAAGATAATTAGCATATTAGGAAAAACATAAAGTATGTGGAAAAATGTTTCAGTTACTATTATCAGTATGTTTATTCCAGTTACATGTTGCTAGGTTAAAATGTTCCGCGCCATTTTATTATTGTAATAAGATGCGTATTTTACAGAAGGAATAAGAAAGTTAAGTTGGCCCCGACAGGATGCAATTAGATGTTACATTACCAGGGCCGGCCTTAATAGATGCGGGGCAAAAATGAAAACAGTTTTAGTTAACCCGATATTATTTAAGTTTTAATCAATAATGCATAACAAATAAACAAGATGAATTTTTAATTAATCATTCATTTTATTTTAATAATTAATGTAAGCAATAATATTTATTGCATATTGGTTATATATGCGAGACAAATATGAAGGAAACTCTATTGAGCAGTTTTGTACTAGTTTACAAAATATTTCTGAGTGAGTTTCACTTTTATTCATTTAGATTTATACTTTAAGTAAAAAATTTTGACTTTGATTATCAGGAAATCATCGCTAGCAATTTTGATAACGTAGATATTGAATTACTTATTGAGGTATTTTATTAATTGAAAAAAATGTTTACATATGCAGAAAAAGTTATTTTACCTTTAGTTTTGTCATTCCTATTGAATTCCGAATACAAATTTCGCTTACCTTATAGTTACAACTAACATTTCAATAGGAGGTGTAGACAGTCTCATCTAGATATTCTGTGACTGAATCTTAAGAATAATTTTTGCCGTGAGTTCGCCAAATGAGTGGACACTCATTCGGAAATAATTGAAAAACTTATCAGGGTTTTGTCGCAAATCCCCAAAAGACGTATAAATCCTACTCCTATTAAGCCTAGAATCAACAAATATATGTACCCAATATCGTCTATTTTGTTTTAAAATATATTTTTTGGACACTAGGTACGCAAATGCAAAACGGTTTCTTTCGAAAAACACCGCCGTTTCCCGGACACGTGAGTACTGAATCGGTGCGACAACGCCCGAGGAAAAATTTAGGAAGGGCGCTTTTCCATTGTTGATTTATTGCTTTATTGCCTTTCCCTCGCTGCACTGTTCACTCCACTGTTCTCAATGTATCTCATGGCGGGTATTCCAAGGAAAGTTGGAGTGACCCGAAACCCTCGAACGAAGCAGATCCTTTGCCATCCCCGACGAGAATTTTATTACAGTAGGGAACGCTTTTCCGGCTTTTAACTTCTGTGGTTTCAACAACGGTGACACCAAAACACACCCCTTTTCAGAATCTGAGCCCCCAATGTTCGTTAATGAGGGAAGGAATGTACTTCTTGGTGTATGTTGCTCTCTCAGCTGTTAACACAACGAGTAAACTGTGAATCATGCAAACAAAAGAAACGGCGTGTTTCGCCATACTCTTTAATAAATTTATGGAAGGGATCATGAGTAGTCGATCATAACGACACATAGAACTGAATAATTATAAAATATAGAATAATAATAGAATACATGGTTAATACATGCATTCTATTATTATTCTTGCTTACATACTTGATTAATGGGGAACTTCAGCATTTTTTTTATTTTTTCAGTCGATTTAAGATGCTTCGAAACGAACAATAACATTTAAAAAAACTAGACAGTTTTGTTTTTTTTTAAATTTGCAATCAAAGTTCGCCTCACAGAAAACGCGGGAAAAACGATCCATTTTGGCGCGAAACGGGTCTGACGTCAAAATTGCCAGACAGGGGAGAAACACTCTTCCTTCCCGTTCGCGCTCTACAGAGATTCTCTTTTTTTCTATACTTTCCGACTATCGCATCAGATAAAATAATGTCGGAAAGATACAAGTATCGCACTGTTCCTAAATGTCGTAATACAACTGTAACGGCACCCGATAAATTATTTATCAATGTGCCAAAAAATTATGTTATTCGCAAAAAGTGGTGTAAAGCGATGAAGAGAGATCCGAATCTAAATCCCGAATTATCAGCAAGCAGCGTTCGTCATGTCTGTGGAGATCATTTTGATGTGAGTTATTAATCTACATTATACCTATTAAAATTGTATATCATGAAGCACAGTAAATTATGAATTCGATATCTTTTTTGTTTTTAAGAGAAGTATAAGGTAAGGTTAGCAGTAAAAAAATTAAGATATTTTAAAGCAAATAGTTCAAGTTAATTAGTTTTTTCCCATTTGATTGCATGGAATTTATTTTTTTACCCTTTGAGGGGCCATTGCCCCTCAAAGGATAAAAATATAGAAGATCCCACCTTCTTTAAGAATCTTTTTTTTAAAAAAAAACTTGCTCATGTTATTTTATAGCCTAAATTTTTTCAATGGATATCCGAATGTTTCTTATATTTTTTAAAAAATTACTAGTATTATTGTAAATTAACAATAATATCTTAAAAATTAGTTTAAATTCACGACTTTTCTTATGATAAAATTCGTTTTCACTTGTAGTTGAACAAAATAATTCGCACAATTAACTTTTGATTCAAAATAAATTCTTTATATTCAATGAATGCATTAAAATCAAAATTAGTCTTCAAAAGTTAGTTTGCTCATCAATTATTATAGTTGAGAAAAGGTGGGATAAATTTATCTCATACTGCATCTCGAGTTTGTTGATGGCAGCACTTAAATTCCTAGATCAGTCGCATTTGGTCTGGTTTGAATATTGTTATAAATATATATAGTTTTCTTATATAATTCAAAAATTAACTAATATAATGAAAAAAATTTACTTTGCAGTAAAGAAGGCTTACTACTTACAGATACTTTGTTCGTATCTTTTCTTCTATTTTTTGCAATTTACGAAAGTGGTTACAGTTTTATCATTTTTAATTTTTTAGTGTATTTCTTTTTATAAGTTATTTTTACCAGATTTATATTAATTAGTATAAACTAGTATTTTAAAATTAATACTACTACAAAGGAAATAATTTATATAGTAAAATAAAACTATATAAAATAAAATTAATTTTTAAAAGGCACAGGTGTGTTTTTAAAAAAATGCCTTATCTGAAATTATTTTGAACGGAACTTCTGAAATAAATAAATTCCTGTTTTTTCTGTACGCATACGAAATTTAATACATCATGCAAAATCAGGTTCTTATCTTTCCGTTCTTGCTTGTGCAACAGAAATCGCAGCGTCTTCTCGGAATGCCCGAGGGCCCCTCTGCAATTTATTGTTGCTTGATGGTTTCGAAAACCTATCCGTTTTCCTAAGGCGAATCCTTTTCTGTATAGTATAGAGCCCTGTTCCGGTAACTGAAGGGAAGGCCAAAAAAACTTTTCGTATGAGATAATTTACGAACCGCCGTTTTGTGTCCAGTTTCTTCGTCGGAACTGAATAATTACAGACACATGTACTGACAAAACATTTGTGTTACTTCCCTTGTAATAAAATATGTAAGCTATCAGGATTTTACTGATAGAAAGTGAGTAGCTTGCTTTGTTCCGAAGCTTTCAAAGAGATCCATAAAAATACTACAGAATAGTGTGTCACATTTGAGTGCTGATTGTTGGAAAATCTGTTGCATTCAGAGAGATACACATTCTTTCAAGGCATTTTCAAATAAAGGGCCAAATACATTGCCATCATTGTCGTATCAATCCTTGACAAATTATCCGATTTAACTTGTACAAAACCAATATCCATTGTGAAATTGAACGCTGTATAGTAGAAAAGCTAAAAACTTCACTTTTAAATTGTTAGCTGGTACAAACGCCTTGATTCAAAGCAGAATACAGAACTAGCGAAAGAGAAGTATGCGAAGGAAGGCACCCTTGACGTCAGAATCTACTCGTCCAATGAGAGTCCGTTTCGGATTGCATCATGATTCCTGCTATTTCAGTGCATCTTTCGCTCTCAATATTTAAATAAATAAATTTTTCTGTAAAATTTCACTTGCATATTTGAAATTATAATGATTTTTTCTACAAATACGGATGGTTTTCATGTGTTTTTAAAAAATGCTGAAGTTCCCCATTATAGAATACATTCTATTCCTTTTGTGTTCAGAGATAAAGTAAATAATTCTCTCATGACAACTTAACATACTTAAATTCGGTAAATTATTATAATTTCTTTTTTTGTATGTACTTACACTAAAAACCGACAAATGAAATTGAGAAAGATCAAATGGACTCTCAAAGTGCTATTCACACCATGCAGTTTCAAAGCTTGAACTGATATAATTATGAAGCTGAAAATTTAATTTCTTTTCTTCTTGTTGAGGAATTTTGGATAGATATGACTTACATAGCAATTATATTTTACTTTGCTTCTTTAAGAGAATGGTTAGTTTGAAATCATTTAAAATTTAATCTACATTAACTTTTTCCCATATAACTTTGTTTATGGAAGTCATTCTTATAAATCACAGCTTAATTTTTTTTTCCAAAAAAAAGCTATGTATTCAGTACCGTACCTTCCATTTTAATTAATTTCATTGGATAGATTTAATTCAAAATAGCTAATATTAAAAATTTTAAACGTGCAAATTAAATGAAGTTTAAATGAATTATTAAAATTATTATTAATTATTTAATTATTTAAATTCATATTAGAGAGCGAACCAGCAACTCACCGAAATCAATGCGCTAGTTATAAATTAATATATGGAAATATCTCAAGTACAGAAATAGATGCGTAATATATGTTCAGATATGTCGGGTAGGCCCTCTGAAACTCATGAAAGGATACATGCTGAAATAAGTGAACAATTGTTAAACACGAACTTTTAAATACGTATTAATACTGGTTTTAATTCGATCAATTATATTCTCATAAAAAATTCACGCAAACTTTATTTCTAGAAATTTCCTATCTTTTATAAAAATGAATATAAATAAATAACGTAATTTAACTGAAATGTGTGACCTTTCGCTCTAATGAGTAACTAAAAATTAATAAAAAAATAAGTTACTTAGATTTTTAACTTCATCAGAAACCTATTTTACAAAGCTTCAAAACTTCTTAAAAATTGGAAATATTTTTCAAGATCTCAAAGCAATTATAATCGTCAAAACATAACTAATAGGTCTTTATACTACCATGTAAATTTATGAATGTTTTCAATTTATAAATACATAAATAAAAAATTGTGACGTTTTGACCCTTATTTAGAAAAATACATCTGCCCTTAAATGAAAGATTTGTAATTGTCTAAAATCTTCAAAAATATAAAGAACTAAAACACAATTATTATGTGCTTTTATTAGCATGTAAATGCTTATAATATCGTAATTAAAATTAATTTAATGTATATTTGTAAATTTAAAAAAAATGGAAAGGAATTGGGGGAAATTTTCCACTACCTTTCACCTTATTATCAGTATTTGTAAAAAAGTAAGGATATTTATTAATGTAGTATAACCCCGAGAATCCAAAATTTCTGATTATATGAACATATATACATATTTTAATTTTCTGAAAAATTTACAGAAAAATTAAGGAAAAATAACATTTACAAATCCGAAACATAACTAAAACAAAGAACTCGAATTGCTCTTCAAGAGTGAATGAGAATCTTAGTGAGCAGAAAAAAATTCAGATATTTTCTTTTTACCCTCAACTTGTTTACCTCTGTACCGTAAGAATTGGCGCGTGCTCTTTCCGTACACCATCACAGTGAACAAAGAGTCAAAATCTACTGAATTTGGTATACCAAGAGTATTTTACCGAATTTCCCGATAATCTGAATTCCCCGAAATCCGAACAAAGGTCATCCCCCAATGAGTTCGGATTCCCGGAGTTCTACTGTATAGCTTTATAAATATGTGTAGTATAATGAAATGCTGCTTAATTGAAAAAAATCATACATTTAATTCTTTGTGTGTAGTTTACGTTTTTTTTAAAAAAAGGAATACCGAAAAAATTTATTGTATTTTTAGGAAATGTAAAAATGGAGAAAATTAACCAGGTAAATATAATTTTGCCATAACTTTGAATACCAATACATGTTCATGAATTTGCTACAGCTCCTAAGTGCATATCAGACAAATGCTCTTATTAAATTATAATACAAATGCTCTTATTTGATTTTATTCCACGATAAAATTTGACACTCTATATGGTTATTTTAATTTAATGTACACCTTAGTTCCAATGAGTGATTTTTTTAAAACTGTCACATATTCACAACTATATCACTATAAATAACATTTCCTATTTAAAGTAATTTGTATCCAGTTAAATTATTTTTATCTTTTAAAAAAGAATAAGCTTAGGTAAAAGCGATTACACTTACATACTTCAAGTAATTAATTCATACCTTAATAAAGAAATTAGCGTGGAATGAATATTAATTTTAAAAACATACAAAATAAAATTAAAACAGTTTAAAGTCGGTTAAGAAAATAAGAGATTTACAAGAGCGTTCTGGATAAATCTTCTTCTGTAAAATCCTATGAAAATGGTCCCTTTTAACGCAAACGAGCCTCCATCCCATGACCTGCGTCAGTAAAGCCTCCCGCGTCGGCTATCTCAGAGATGTTCCCCACCTCCTGTGAAGGACATCGTAGCGCTATAGAAAGGAGGAATTTAGGCAGACATTCGATTTCCTGTGGCCGCCCATTGCGCGTGCTTTGGCGCCGCCGCGACGTCCTTTGGATACCACAGCCTCCCGCGAAGTACGTGCAGGAGGAAGAGGGGAGATAGGTATTTGAATTAAGAAATAATCCTATCTGATTCCAAGGTCCAGAATATCTTGAATTGTCTTCCGAACACTGACCAAGGCAAGACAAAGCTGTTGTTGTTAATTTCGATGGAAATGAATTGGAATATCGAAAGTGATGTCATTTGGTTTGTATGCGCAGTAAATTCGGCAAAACTTCTGGTGTTGGAGAATTTCAGTTGTATCAGAAGATTATACAGAGTGTCTGCTTGGGTAAAACTGTTCATGAAAAGGGTTCAGAAAATTGTCAGTACGAAGGGCCCCTTGACAACTCAAGAACTGGAGGAAGCCGAAATGTATTGGATGCAAGTAGAGAAAAGACAATGCTATTGTCGCAAAAGTTACAGCAATGGTAGAACAATTCTCTTCTATAAGTGAACTCAAGAGATCTATTGAGAATGTATGGTACGAAATCGAGTCCCAAATCATTCAAGATTTATTTTCTTCGATAGAAACTCGTATTTATGAACTAATCAACAAGAATGAATGCACAATCAAGTTTTAAATCCTGTTTATTTTAATTTTATTTAATTTTTGTCTATACTTTTGAGACAATCTTAATTTTGTTTTTTATTCCTTAATGGCTTCCAATATGTGCAAGTCAACTTTTATTGTTATATCATTGTATATGCATATGCAACACATTATACTGAAGTTTTGTTAGGAAAATTGATTAAATATATTTTGAAATCTATGTGAATTTGTTCATTGTCTAAACTTTGCCGTCGCGGTGTATTAAGTAATATGCTTATTAAATAAATGTCCTCCCTTTTTTTTATGCAAATCAGCATGAATATTTTAATTTTCTTCTGGAAAATGTATGATAAAGAAATTACTAATAAAAATAATAAGAATCTTAAAATGGAATTGCAATTTGCATAAAGATGCTATATTAATGTACTGAATAATTTCTAAAATACTGGTATCAGTACGTAATAACAAGCGTGAAGATTAACTAGACTAGAGATTCTTAACCAGTTCATCTTATTCTATTTCACAGTAGGCATTTGTTAAAAATCTTGATTCAGAAATAACTACACATAAATAATACACAGCTTAATATTACTTGCACTTAGAGCAAATATAACAACAACAATTTTCATACTATAGAAACACACACAAAATTCACTCCTCAAAATCAAAATAAGATAAAAAATGTACAAAATTTTATCCTTTAATATATACAATACAATTAAAAATGTATTTTCTTCAAATTTTCAGCGGTATTTAATATTCAATTACTGATAAAATAATTTTAACTTGTAAATTACTTTCTTATTTCACAATACATAGCAATAGTAATTAAAATAATAAGTTTTCCTGACAGTAATTTGTCAAGGATCTATTCATATATCCTTTAAAATTATTTTAATTACCAAGTCATATTATGTAGCAAGAAATCTATCAAAATATAGCATTACAAAAACTTTAAAGGATTCACGCATATTGTGTCAGATTAAGAAATATATCCAGTAAGCTGAATGACTATGGTTGCTATGTTTTCATTCTTTTTCAACATGCTTTTATCCAGTAAACATGCAGCTGGCCATAAAATGTCCTGCGCTATTTTAATGTAGAAATCAAATGCATATTTTGCATGAGGAATAAGAAAGCGAAGATGGCCCCGACAACGTGCAATTAGATGTTGCATGACATGGGCCGAGACATTTATGTAGACAATAAAAAAATCAGGTAAAATCCACTAAAAGAACATGGTTTAAATATATCCTACAATTTGAAGTTTAAAATTTCTTTGTTAAGGGAACCGTAAATACCGAATTATGCATAAGAGTTTCAGTTGAAATTATATTGCCGAGGAACAAGCTGATCGCCGAAGGCGGCTATTACCTAATAATTAACAAATCGTGATAAAATGTATATCATTTGTGAAAGTGGATAAAAGTGTCAGATAATGGCTCTACTTCAAAGGTTAATTTATAAATATCGCTGGTTATTACATTCTCAAAATGATTGATACTCAACAAGCTTTTGAAGAGTTCTTTTTAAATAAGTATCAAATGCTGCAGATTCCGCGATCCTTTCTGTTTTATTTTAAGGAATCAAAGTTAAGGAACGTACTGTATTTTTCAGCGGACCGCAGTGTTAGACGCTGTCAAGAATTTTTAATGAGATACCTCAAGCAAGTTCAACCAGAAATTTCAAACTCGGTCCTGTTATGGACGAACCATGAACTTATTTTCTCGACCATAGTGCAATAACTCTCCTCGAGTGTTCTTCACATGTGCACTTTTATATAGCTATGTTAGAAAAAAATTAAGGCAAATTATAAATTTGCATAAAATAACGTGATTAAAGCTGTAAATAAATTTCTGAAAAAAAATTTGTCTATATTTGCATTAATCTAGTTCAGCCTTAAACCGCGGTCTTCGGTTGTGACGTTACAGCATATTCTGAAACTTTTATGCGTAAAAATGTCCTCTATAGTTCTATGTGAATTTCTTCGTAAAATATACGTAATATTTCAGAAACAATAAAGCAATTTTCGGTATAACAGCGATATTGATAATGTGTGTAGAATTCTTAATATTAAACAATATTTTTGGGAAACAGTCACCATGAAGGTATATGAAATGAAAAGTTTCCTTTTTTAAAAATTCTATGAATAATGTCAATTATTCTATTAACAATTATTCGTCAAAGAAAACAATTATTATTTATCTTTGTAGCAACTAAATATCAATTAACCACAATTTTTCGTACATTCAAGGTATGGTCAAATAATACTTCAATTATATATTTTGAAAAAACGTTTCCTTGCTCTATTATTTGCTCTCTTAATGCTACTTATTTAATTTTCATAGTGTAATCTTTTTTAGATTCTGGCTCTCCATATTCTGTAGAGAAGAGTAATTTTTTAAAATATTAAAATAATAATTGTAAGAATCCTATTTCCTCTTCTCTTTCGAAAAGTCTTTCATTTTCATACATTTTTTTTTCAAAATTCAATTTGTTTTGCAATTTCAATCTGATTTAATTAAATAATAGTACTATTTCAAGTCTCCTAAGATGGTATAATGGAAACTACTGCGATTAACTTTTATGATACCTTTATAAACATTTATTATTTGCACACTAAAAAAATATAAAGTTTTAAGCACCTACATTAGGGTGGATCGAAAAGTATAGGTAAAATGTTTTTTTTTAAATTCTTTTTGGCATGGGGCGGGAAAGTTGTGTCTTAGGTATATTAGTTTCCATATATTTTTTTTTATTGAAACCCATTCATACCTTCCAGTGCCCCAAGTGCCCCAAAAATAGTTAAAAATGACATTTTTTGGGGGAAATTTATAAAAAAAATATTTTCAAAATTTCCTTTAGCTCCGGGTAAGAAAGTTTTGTTTTGAGTATATTAGTTTGCATTTTTTATTATTATTAATGTTCATTCATATCTTCTGGTGGCCCGAAAGCCTTCCAAAAAGTTAAACATTGACATTTTTACAAATATCTATTAAAAATTGTGAATTAACGAAAAATATTTGAAAAAATGACAGATTATTCAAGTACTAAAGTGTAAATTGTAAATAATTACAATTTTATAATAATACATGAAGTATAAATTTAATAGTCAAAGCAATAAATCACAAAACTTGAACTAAAAAGTGAACTTAATCATAGATTTTTTTAATTCTATTAATTTGAAGATTTACATATTTCTAAAGGATATAATCCTTTTTGGTATTATAATGCTTGATAAGACTTCTTGATTGTATCCTATTAAATATGAAGCAGTGTCTCTTCTCTTCTCCATATACACTTTCCGACGCTTCAAACACTATGAGAAAACACCTTTCTACAGCTTGAGTATGGCATGGATATTTTGACCATTCCTCCGTCTAACTTTTACCATGTCTTCTATTTATTTAAATGGCACATTCATCAAAACAGGTGGCTTAAATGTCGAACTCGTTGCCAGTTAATAAGTGCAAAAAAATCCTTTGCTTTAAAGTCTATTTTTGGTACTTGAAAAATTCTTATTCTGATGATCCTCTGTTTTCATTTCTAGCACAAATTAGTTTTCGCAGTGCTAAAGACCTTATATCCTCTCTATTATCTGTGAGAATTGACAATAGCAAATTTTCTGGATGACAAAAGAAGCTATTTCGTTGAATAAAAGTGTGTACTATATTTCTTAAATTGGGTTCCAAATATCTAAAAATGTAATAAGTCTCCAAATATGCAGCGCTCCTTCTGTTATGGAGAGCTTTGTTTTGACATGGAACCATACAGGTTGCATATAACTTCATAATATATGTTGCAAGAATAATAAGATTGTCAGATGGTTTTTCTGTGACCACATGCAACCTTAAAATTCCACCTGCAATTGTTAGCCACCTTAGGTGAACAACTGGACCAGGCTTTCTTAATGCCAGGTCAGAATAACATTCACCGCGTGATATCGCTAGGCAAATATCATATAGATATTACTGATCATTGCTGAGAACCATTCTATCTACATTATGTGGCATATTCTCCACATTTATTGAAGAAAAAGGAGATACAGGTCGTAGGTTTTGATTGCTTTACCAGTGGTCGACAAAATTCTTTAGGACCAGCTGTTGCCCATCCAAAGAATTTAGTAGACGACGGAGGGGTGACTCATTTGTTTGAAGCAAACAAATTCACCATTGTAATGGTCTATTGAGGCCAGTTCCATCGAGAGAATAATACCTCCCTCGTTCCCAGTATTAACATTTGTTCCATCGCATACAATTACTGTTATCCCACTTAATCGCATATTATTTGTTCCAAAAAATTGAGTATTGCTTCTTTTATGGCTTTAGCTCCTCCTGTTGCAGCAGTAACATATCCGATATACACAGGTAGGTTGTTTACAAGAGTTTAATGCTCCTCTTTCGTGGTCTTTGGGTAGTACCTTGTGTCCTTCTTAATTAGCACTTTTGTGTTGTCTTTCCTCCCATCGAAATATAATCCAGTTAAAAGAGACCAAGACACTGTTAGCTTAGTAGACTTTGCAACTGCATTTTAAAGCCTTTTACGCTGTCTACGAATTTTATTGCGATCTACCACATTCGAAGCCTCGCCTTCGTGTGCAATTCCAATGCCTTGTAGAACAGCACTGGCAAATGAAGTAGCTGTTCTATCTGAAACTCCGTATCTATCACATTCCATTGTTAAGGTAAGGAAATCTAAACTATTTTATGATTGATATTCCAAGATAATTACATCCGCATCTGTATACAAGGACGAAGACACAGTGTGAGCTCAAATAGCTCCATTGATTGAGCATGAGCAGCATCAGTTTTAACCATTTTACGTTCTATTCTTTTGTCTTCCATCTGTTTTCTTTTTTCCTTTTCTCTTTTTTTCAGTAGCAATTACTTCCACTTCTCCAATAACCATTTTCCTTTCTAATATTCGATCTTTTATAAACAATCGCTCAGTAAGTGGAATTTTCTTGTCTTTTTGAAATTTACATATATCGAAATTTGTACACTTACAAAATGTGATATCGAACAAACAAGATATTTTTTCATTACGATAATTTTCCAATTTTTGTTGGTATTTTTTATCATTCCTTCGCCCTCTCCTCTACGTTTCTCCTTATAAAATCATTTCTTTAACACATTTTTAATTTTTGATTTTTAATTCGAAATTTGCATAAAAAACGTTTTTTCCAAATATTTAAGCGTTTTAGGGCATCGGAAGATATTAAACAAATTTGAAAAAATTTTGCATATATGCTAGTACACTTAAAAGACAACTTTTGAACCATATGCCGATTATTTTATCCACACTTTGAATTTTCGATCCACCCTAACCTACATGTTACAGGCTGTTCTGCATCTATTTTACTGAATTTCAAACAATAAAAGAATCAAATGAATTTTTATTGCTATTTAGGGTAAATTACAGCTTTACATGGTATAATAGAAATAAGCATTCAATATTGAAAAACAGCTTAGCCAAATATTCATTTGTTGAAATGAAAATAATTCGAATTATTTGTACTGAATAAAATATTCTCTTTTCGTCATGAAAGGATAGGGGTAAATGTAGTAATAAATTTTCCCATGGAAAAATGTTGATTATACGATAAAATAGAACCCTCATTCATAAATCACTATCTTAACAGAACGACAAAGAATGTATTCTCTATTACCGAGGGTAATTAATCCAGCAAATCTACAATGTGATTAAAATACCACTCAGCTCATCGGAAAGACAACCCTTGTTTTCATCTACCATTCAACAAGCATCTATTGATCTGGACATTTGTTTATTCATCTGATTTAGAAATACATATTATTTGACCAATGAGCTGCATTTCTAGAATGAAAAGAACAACCACACAAGTTATTAACACTGCTTATGGATATTTTGCGAGTAAATGCAGCAACAATCGTAAACTAGATAAGAGTTAAATTTGAAGTTAAAAGAATAACATAGACAATCATAATGGAAATTTTGAAAAATATTATCTCGTATATGTCAAGTAATATAAAATGGAAGTAAGCATTGAATATTAAAAAAAAATTAATTAAAACATTGATAATTTCTTCGTTATTGCATCAATTACAATTTAATATTTAAGTATTAAAATTGAAATAAATATTTCTAATTGTCCAGCTGAACATTGAAGAAGCATAGCAAAAATAATTTTGTGAAATTTCAAGGGGAATTGGCCTATAGATAAAGCAAAAAACACATTATTGTTTCAATTAAAAATAAGTTTCAAACTTAGACTGATACCATACGTCATTTTAAGACGTTATAATAGACAAAAGAAATTACTTGGAACCCAGAAACATCTAAAGTTTATGATCCTTTATTAGCTGAATCCACCGTTTTTCCAAAATACAAGCACTCATCTAACTAGATAGAAATCTAATAAAACATTAAAATAAGTTTTTTATTGTTTTATGTCTTTACACGCAACCTACATCAATATCATCTCCTGCTGAATATGGTTTTAATTGAATACTGTCTTTTTAATACATAATGATATCTCAAGTCTGGTTTCAGAAGATGAGCAGTTGTTTCTCTAATGATAAGAATGAAGAAAATATTTTCATTCTTTTTCTGTCACTTACGTGTGCGTGGACTTATGGTAATACGGATGGGAATATGGTGTGTGCCAACTTTTGGCGTTACACCGGCAAAAGCTCTTCTAACAATTTTGAATTTTGACCGAGACCCGACATGCGTCGGGGAGCTCTCAACTATCAATGTGCTGGGTGCTATGCTGTTCTAATCTGCTGCTGAAAAAGAAACATAAATGAATCAACTATATGTAAAAAAAAACTCGAGGGATAAAAGCCTGAATACAAAGAGGGTGATGCAGTGGTCTGGGTGACATAAGCCGCAAAACCTCCAACAACCGAAAGACCAAAAGACACTCACCTCCTCTGTCGATCCATCAGCTCCTCCGGCGACACTCGAGTTTATTAAATCTATTGAGGTACAAAAGTTACATGGTTACATGGCCTAGCCCGTACAAAAGGCTGTGAGGCTGTGACAGGGAGATTGGTTGTGTGTTACAGACGTTTATCAGGGTTGCAATAAATGAAAATGACATGAGTACATGATGAAACTTATGGGGAGCAATACAATAATTGGGGAAAGAAAAAGCGAGTGGAGTCAGTTTTCTGGCTGAGTGAACGTCCCATGATGAAAAGAATTTTAGAAAAGATGATATTTATAATGATGTGGAAGTGCAAGTCCAAACACTAAAAAAGTTCCGAACAATGAGAGAGGAGACTAAGTGCCTTCTTCGAATATGTCCTGCTGATGGCCATACAGGAAATTAAGGATGGACTTAACCTCTTTGATCTTGTTCTTATTCTGGAGAATCTGCGGGATTGACATTCCTGGGTGGATGAGGGATCTACTGCTGTCTAGAAGGGGGCACCAGAAGAGGTAGTGCTGGATTCCGTCCTCTATGTCTTCTCCACATCGGCAGTTGCATGCTCGGAGGTTAAACCTTTTGAGGTAATGGGGACAAAGGCCGTGGTTTGTCACCACCTGGGAAAGGAGATGGTTGTCAATACATCTTTTTGTTGAAACTTTTGGGAAAATACTGAAAGTGTATCTCCCTTTTGCATCATTTCTATTCCATCTTTCCTGCCATTCCTTTAGTAAGAGGCTTCTGATGTGCGTTTTGAAAGATCTTTCTGGTATCCCAAGATGGATATCAGTTGTCGGCCTGGTTGATGCATCCTTCGCTGCCTTGTCAGCAACCTCATTGCCTACAACGCCGATGTGGGCCTTAACCCAGTGAAGGGAGGTGGTTCCATCCAGGAGGCCTTGAATTTCCTCGACCAAGTTGTTGTTGGGTTTGAACTTCTGGAGAGCCTTCAGGGAACTCATACTGTCAGTAAAGAGATGGCAGTGAGTTGATGGTCTTTGTGACTGTTTCCACAGTAGTGCTTGTTTTATGGCCGTCACTTCCGCTTGGAACACCGAACAGTGGTTGTCGAGTCTGAACTGAAAGTCTCCAGAGTGGACAGGGTCGAAAATGCTAAAGGCCGCTCCCACTTGGCCGTTGATCTTGAGACATCTGTGTATATTCCTAGAGAGAAGTCCGGGCTGTTATTATCCCAGTTGACTGGCTGATGGAGCTTGGGTGGCGTCAAGAGGGAGAATACCTCTCCGCTTGATCACTCTCGAGATGGGTTCCGAGGAAGTTTGGATTTGGCAGGCTGTGCTTTATGCGGTACAGTGCTGTCTCCATTTCGCACACGAGATCCGCTGGTTCAATTCCACTTATGACCTGGAGGGCTACTGTTGATGTTGTGCGGAAGGCCCCCGTGACTGTTGTGAGGATTTGTCTCTGGATACTATTGATTTTCTGGGTTTGTTTCACAGTGCCTGTCCACCACGCTGGGGCTGCGTTGACTAAGATCCTTTCAAGAGCCCTCTTGTAGAGCAGCTTTAGTACCCTACCCGAGAGCCCTCTACAGGTTCTTGCAATGGTGAGTCTGTTTAAGATCTTTAGCATTTTTTCTCCATTGGAGGTGTGGGTTTCCGTTGAGATAGTCGTCCAGGACAACGCCAAGAATTTTTAGTTGTCTGGCTAGTTTGATAGCTTTTCCATTGAATGAGCAGTACGGGGGATGTTTGTGCCTTCCGTTCTTGCCAAAGGGGATGAGCTGCGTTTTCTCATGTGCGAATTGCACTTTAGCTGATACACTCCAGTCTTGGAGTTTGCCTAGAGCAGTCTCTGCGTACTTCTTAATATTCTGTTTGCCAGTGGCTGCCACAAAGAGGTATATGTCATCCGCATAAGCTAGGATTCGCACTTCCTGCCCAAAGTCCATCTCAAGGGCATCATTGACTACCAGTAGCCAGTAGAGCGGTCCGGAATTGGACCCCTGGGGACATCCAATTGAATAATCCCTTGTAAAGACTGTGTCACCGTACTTGAAGGAGATGAATCTCCCATCCAGGAAGCTGGCTGCCAAGTTGAACAGGTTTCTTGGACAGGCCGTTCTCTTGAGGTTGTGAAGTACCAGTGGCCACCATACTCTACTAAAAGCGCTCTTGACATCAAGCGAGATAATTGCGCTATGCTTTTTCTGGGATCTGGCTGTGGCTATCCAGTCCTTTAGCTGGATGATGGCCTCTGGTGCGCTTCTTCCCGGCGTAAAGCCATATTGATGGGCGCTAGTAGTGGTGAATGATGGGCGCTGGATAAAACGAAGCGTGTTCTCCGAGACAAGGACTGATGGAGAGCAGGATAAACACGAATTCGTTTCTAACAACTTACTAAAAAGGAGCAGTTGGATACGAGTTGATATCTGAATTTCAAAAAAGCTAAATAAAACTTACTACTTTAAGGTTTTGATTTGTGTTGAAAAATTTCTATGAGTGATTACAAAAGAAGAAGCACTTACCCATTTTTCGAAACAGGTTGAATCATCCTGTGCAACGAGAAGTTGATTGAAGAACCGCGGGATATATACGAGAACTCAAGGTTATTGAATTATAATAGCCATGATCGGTTCTTGGGCCATTGAGAACAAAGTCGTGACAGAGTGAGTTGGGCGGAACAAAAATGCGAGGTCAGTGTTAAGAAAAAATGTTCAATAAGAGTTATAAAAACTCTAATTTGAATAAAGCGTTAGAGAATTTATGTCATCGATTCTTTTTTCGTGGTTGAGAGTTCGATCCTTGCGCAAAATATATAGAACATTTGGAAATAAAACGATTTTATTTATTTAATAAAATATATAGAAAATGTGGGAAAAACGGTTTTATTTATTTATTTATTTTTCGAAATGTATAAAAGCAGAGTTTTAATGTGTTTCGTTTAAAATGGAAGACGTTTATCAAACCTGTGGGGCGAAATTGTATAAGCTCTCTGAGAGCGTGTCAAAACACACTATTAGTGAACAGCTTTTCTGGGAAGTTGATCAATATCTCTTCAGAAATGGAATCACTCTTGCTAAAGTAGGGATTTTGATATCTTTTGCAAAACATATTATCGATACAAATCCAGAGAAAAAGGTGTTTGTTTACGAGCAGGTATATAAAAACCTGTGCAAATATTTTTCGCTCTGAAAATGAAACATTTTTGTTTTCAAGGCCGAAAGATTCTCAAGAACATTTATCGAATAATATGGTGATGTTTGAAGACAAAAAAGAATATAAAGTAATTTATCGATCGAAATCTTCATTTAATCTTTCAGTGTACGTATGAAATGGACGGAAAAAATTTGAGCTTGCTTGTTTTAATAACACTAGTGGCTGTAGAATTAATTGTTATAATATCAAACCATATTGATGTAATAGAAAATGAAATTAACATAAAAAATAGCTCATGTTTCATTTCAAGACATATAGGGAGGAAATTATTTTATCATGAATGTACGAAAGACGAAGGCAGAGTTCATGACATTAGACATTTCTTTAATGCAAATTCAACGCATCTAACAGCAAGTTTTTTAGGAGTCCAACTGTCTGAGAAGGAATTTCAAAAAGTTTGTGAACAATGTTCAAACTGAAACATCCCTCCTGTCTACTATGTGTGGGAGCATCGCAGTCAGGGAAAACCTCGCTAGTGCGACGAATGATTGCACAGAAAGTTTACGATTACGAATTCAAAAACATTATATGGTGCTATAAAGTGTTTCAGCAATGGTTTTTGGAAGAAAAAGGAATTAAATTTGTTCAAGGACTACCCGAAAAATTCGAAAGCGGAAGCCTAGTTATAATTGATGATTTAATGAATGACTTAAACGAAAAAATTGCCGAATTATTCACTATTACAGCGCATCATTCTAGAGTCAGCGTGATCTTGATTTTGCAAAATCTATTCCCCCGAAATAAAGTGATGCGAGACATAAGTCTGAATGCGCAGTATGTAATATTGTTTAAAAACAACCGCGATGTGGGACAAATTCAGTGTTTCGCAAGGCAGCTATACGGAAACAAAGCAGCATCGTTTATGGATGCTTACAAAAAGAGCACGCAAGGGAATTTTAACTATTTGCTGGTAGACCTGCATCCGAGAACGGACGAAAAATTTAGGCTCAGAGAGAGCGTGTTTCCTGATGCCAATGGATTTTATTGGATTTATGTACCGATAAAATGAAGAATATAAAGAAGCATTATCACTTATTGAAACTACTGCTTAGCGCATCTCCATCACAAAAAAGAGCAATTATACGAACTGCCGACAAAAGTCAGTTGCATTGCTTATGCGAAATTTGTTTAAACGTTCTAGGCGGTAATTTAGCAGTGAATGTTAAGAAATTACGTAAATATAAAACAGCCATAAGAAAAATTGTTAATAAAAAATTATCACTAGAAAAAAAAAGAAAAGAATTCATTAACCAAACGGGAGGTTTTCTCCCTATCATTCTCCCCGCGGTTCTATCTGCCTTAGCAGGCTTTGCTGGGAAAGCAATAGGAAGCCGAATTTAACACCTATCGCAATGGCTCGAAGAATGGCTCTCGTTCCTGAAGATGTAGCGACATCGTACTTTCCCAACACACCAGATACAGGAGTGCATGATATTGAAAATCAAATATTAAACCTCTTGCATACATCAAATTATTCAGATGATGCAAAAGCAAAACTATTAAGCCAACTGATTTTAAAATATCAGCGTGTTATAAATGAGCCCCCACCACCATTACGTGTTACTATTGAAGAATCGAAGGAACAACCGCAAGAATTGCAGAAAAACAATACAACGGAAGATCCTATATTACGCAATATCATTATTTCTGTTCCTGCAAACTTTCAAAAATTTATTCCACCTATTGTGGAAAAATTGAACACGCGTAGCTATTCTTGGAATGAATACGGTGAATTGACGAAAGATAATGAAATTGTCAGAAACACGAACGTCATTGACTTATTTTCATATTTGATGAGGAACGTCAAAAAAGGACATGAACCCCATGGTTTTTCAGCGTTTTGGAAGGGTATCAAGGAAATAAAAATCCCAACTCGGTGGATTGGGAATCACAAGTTGGTGCAAAATCTTGAGGATGACATGAGCTTATACGAGGTCCAAAACGAATATACTCCCGAATCTCCAGAAAAAGCTGCCACTCCTAAAGGAAAGAAGAGAAAACAGAACTCAAAAAGAAAATGGAAAGAATTTTAGAAGCAGCATATTATGATTTTGCAAACCCTGCATCATTTGGCGGAGTAAAGAAACTATCAACAATCACCAAAGTACCGTATCACAAAACAAAACAGTGGCTAAGTAGTCAAGACACTTATTCCCTTCATAAACCAGTTCGTTATAAATTTTCTCGAAGAGCGACGCTTTCATATGGTATAAATGATTTATGGCAATGTGATCTGGTGGATTTACAACAGCTAGCAGAGCATAATAATGGGTTTAGGTTCTTACTCACCATAATTGATGTATTTTCGAAATATGCCTATGTTATACCGCTTAAAAGTAAAACGTCTGTGGCTGTAAAAAAAGCAATTGAAAATTTGTTGCAGCAAGTTAAGCCTAGAAACATTCAAAGCGATAAAGGCAATGAATTTTACAATACTCAACTGCAATCTTTATTTAAGAGGCATAACATCAACCACTATTCAGCAGAAGGTGATCATAAAGCTAGTGTTGTTGAGAGGTTCAACAGAACATTAAAAAACAAAATGTTTAGGGTTTTCACATATAGGAAATCTTATAGGTATGATGATGTTCTACAGTCGTTGGTGAAGTCGTATAATGATAGTAAACATCGCAGTATAGGCATGGCGCCATCAAAAGTCACTCGCGATTTAGAACCGCAAATCTTCAAAAAACTCTATGGTTACACAATAAAGAACTCGAAAGTGTCTCTAAATAAGGGAGATGTCGTAAGAATTTCGAAAGCAAACAAATCCTTTCGACGAGGATATTTACCAGGGTGGAGTGATGAGGTATTTACGGTGTCTAAAGCATATTCCTCTCATCCAACTACATTCGAGCTTCAAGACCTGAAATCAGAAGCTATAAAAGGACGATTCTATGCAGAGGAACTTCAGAAAATTTCTAAGCGCTCCGATGATTATTGGCTTATAGAAAAGGTTCTCAAAACAAAGGGCAGAGGTCCTAAAAAAGAGTATTATGTGAAGTGGAAAGGCTTTGATAATAGGTTCAATTCATGGGTTAAAGCAGCATGGATGAAGTAAACGATTTTTACGTGACGTTACCCAGCAACTCCAGCTTGGGCTACTTCCCGAAAAATACGCAAGCATCATTCAGAACTAAACTATCTCGTCCAATAATACTTACCGGTGCATGGGAAGTTGGTTTATCAGAGATTTTCGTTCCGCGAACATGGTTCAACATCGGAAATCACAATAATAAATATTCCATAACATATGAAGAAACAAAAATTGTAGAAAAGGATTATGTTGAATACGATATCAGGGTGAAAATTGATGAAGGAACGACAGATGAGGATGTAATAGATAATATTAACCAAAGTATTGAAGAAAAATGCGGACATTTCGTCTTGTTTGCATTGGATCATAGGAATATTAATGTACATACTGCTCCGAATTATGAACTGCACTTGACAGCGGCTGGTGCACCTCGGTTGTTAACCATGCTAAACTTGCCTAGAGAAGATAGAATTATAAAAACTTCCGAGAGTTTTGTATTCAGAAAACCATCGAAGACAAACAAAGACAATGTTCTGAAAATTATTGCCAGAAATCTCAAGAGACATTTTATAATTCGCACCACCAGGTTTAATCATAAGTATACCGACATGGACAACTTGCATCACGAACTCTTTCAGCATATAAATTTTAATCTTATGCAGACGGGGATCGGAGGGGCAGCAGATTTTGTATTCGACTTTAAA